>CM065725.1:74650330-74657830 GCA_033310375.1 Conus canariensis
CTTTTGTTTCCTTGACCACCGCTTGAAGTGGGTTTTGGGAATTTTCAAGTGCTCTGAAACATGCCTTCACCTTGAGTTTTGTCTCCATTGAAGGAAGGTCGAGCAGTTATCGCATAGTCTCAACTTGTGTGTCCGTGGTTCCCAGGATCAATCCCATTGCTTCATTTTGAATTCTTTCTAATTTGAGAAGATTGCTTTTGGGCAGTGTTGTAAGCCCTAATCCATAATCAATCACACTGAGTACAAGTGCGTGATACAGTCGGTAGAGATGGCGCTGTTCAGTGCCTTTAGCTGCCATTGCTTTCATGGCATATAGGCCTGTTTTGCATTTAAGAACAATATTCTCAACATGCTTTCTAAATGTTAGCATTCTGTCAAAGTCTACACCCAAATAGCGTAGGTTGTTAGTTGATTCAATTTTATTCCACTGAAGGAAACTGCTGATGTTATTTGTCCTGATGCCTTGTTGCTGAGAGTGCAGACTAATGTCTGGGCTGCTTTTGTAGGGTTGATGGACGATCCAGTTTCTTGACACCACTGAGCAATCTTGTTCGACTGTTGCTGAACTGCTTTCGTTCTTTCTTGAGCATTCTTTGATGTTTTGTAGATCAGACCATCATCTGCTAGTATCAACACTCGAGCAATTCCGTTTTTGTTGAGGTCTGCAAAGCCATTAGTGTAAACATTGTACAAAACAGGTGAGAGAGGAGAACCTTGAGGTAATTCCATAGAGAGTTTATGAGGCTCAGACGTCCAGTCTCCAAATCGTAGGATGACGGTTCGCTCCTGAAATGCTGCTGCTGTCCATCGTGTAAGTGTCTTGCTGACTCCATAGTCAAGGAGTAGGTCCATGAAAAGCGAGAAATGGACTTCATTGTATGCGTTTTCCATATCTGTTGCAACAGCCAGTGTTTCTTCCTTTCTTTGGAATCCTTCGTATACTTCATATGGCAAAAGCGGCCGCATTTTCCCATGTACTTTTACATGTTCTGTAGCCTCCTTGATTTGATAGGATGATTTGTCAACTTTCAAGATCTCTTGCGAGTTTTCTTGCTATGATACGTTCCATGAGCTTTCCTGCTATATTTTGCACAGTGAGTATGCGATAGCCATTTCGCCGATGATGATCTTTTCCCGGTTTTGGTAGCTGTGTGTCCAGTCTTCTGGGACATAGCCTTTATCAAAACTCTCCTGGTAGAGACTGAATAGTTGGACTCTGTCCTCTTCTGAAAGCTGTTTGATCTCTACATACCGTACTTTGTCTGGACCTGGAGCACTATCCTTAGTGCATCTAGCTATTGCGTCATCCAGTTCAGATGCTGTAATTTTATTATCAATACCAGTCTGAGCTAGGTACTGGTTTAACTTGGTCAAACATTTCTTCTTTTTCTCCAAATTTCTCTGATCACTCTGTTCTGTGAAACGTTTAAGTAGAGCCGACCCTTTCTACAAATTTGTCTTGAGTTTCGTGATCCCATCAGCGTGTAAGATATCTGGGGTTGCGTTTGTTTTGTGTTTTCCTTCCGTGCGATTATAAAAGTGCCAGAACTGAGTCAGTGTTGTATCATGATTAAGTGATAGACAAAATTGTTGCCACTTGCTTTCTTTTGCTTCTTCAGCTACTCTGTCGAATTGTTCAGTTTTCCGATTCATGTCTGTTTTAATAGCTAGATCAGGGCAAGGTTTTCCTCTTTCTCTCTGCCAAATTCTTACAGCCTTGCCTTTCCTTTTCCAGGCTGTTTCCGTGTCTATATTCCCCCAAAGGGGTTGAACGATTTGTTTGGTAGTAATATAGTTTCTTTTCCATCTTCTACTCATTAACATTCCTTTGATATCCCCTTCATTGTTGTTGTATTGAAAAGGGTCCTTTTGTTTCATTTGTGTAATTTTTAATAGTTTCTGTAAACTGAATACAACAGGGAAATGGTCATTTCCATGATGAAGAAGTTCTTCTGCGGTCATGCCTGCTGTGAATTTTGGTCCAATGAGTGCAAAGTCAATGACACTGTCAGTGTCACCCTGCCTCCTTGTACGTGTTGGGGATGATGATGTCAGCGCATTTAGAAGTTTTTCATCCAACATTACTTCCAGCGCAATTGCTTGAGGATTGGTACCATATTGATCCCACAATTTTGAGCGTGCATTAAGATCCCCATATGGTAAAACAGAGTCTCCAAATTCATGTTTTATTTCCTCCAGAAAGGTCAAATCCGTTTTTGATGTGTATGCACTGATGAGTACAAGGCTTTTCTGATTATTATCCGGTCTTTTGAGCGTCACATCCATTGGTTCACATGTGCTGCTATACCATCTTCCCAAGTCTATCTTGGACAGTTTGGTTTTCAAGTTGTTGTTGTTGTTGTTTTATTATCATAGCCAGTCCTCGTCCATTATGCTTTTGAATGATTATAAAGTCATCCAGTTGTTATGGTCTGTGGGCGGCACGTCTAGTTTCTCATAGACACAGAACATCAAAGTGACATGCTAGTTTTTCAGTTGTTGAGATCCTCTTTCTGGCACTGCAGCAGTTCCAAGTACAAGTCCTGAAATATTTCTTTGATAGTCTTTCAGCTTTTGTTATATTCCTACCAACCTTTCTTCTTCTCCCACCTCTTTTGCTACGCCGACTATTGTTTTGAGGGGATCCAGTTTTAAGTCCCAAAGCGTGCACCTGAAGATCCCTAAGGTGCAAGCAAGACAAAGTATTTTGAGACCCATAAGAAGGTATTATTAGTGTTGAGGGTAATAAGCGGTCGCCCTGACAGAGCCTCATATCAGGGAAGGGCAATGGATGTCCATACATGTAGGGAACGCCTGCACATATGAAGTCCGTCAGCCTGGTGTCGCCCTAGGGCCAGACTGCATACAGTTCAAGACTGTTTAACCCAACAGCCATTCATACCCTCGGTACTGTACGAAAGCCTTAGGATTGGGGGAGGTCGACTCAAAAAGAAAAACATAGGAGGTGACAGCAGGGGGAAGCTGGGAATATAATAGTGAAAAGTGTGCATTATTATTAAGTTGTTATCTGTGTTTGCTTCTCTTATGGTGAGCTTAGAGATGATGTTTTAAACTATATGTGAGACAAACCTAGTACCTGCCAAATAAAGACAAAGGAGCTTTGCGATTTTGATGTGTAAAGCTACCTGTGAGGCAATCCAGGCAAATAAAGACAAAGGAGCTTTGAGATTTTGTTGCTTTACGCTACTTGTGAGACAAGCCAGGCAAATAAAGACAAAGGAGCTTTGAGATGATATTGGTCTAAGCTATCTGTGCGAAACGTCGGGTAGATATAGACAACGAACATGCCAAAAATTCAAGTTAAATACCTATCTCCCATTTCTTTGTGTAATTTTCTACAAACTGGTCTACGCAGGCTTGCATATTACTACCGATTCTGATTCAACTTGTGATCAACAAGTCGAATGTGGCTATCATTCCCTGTGACAAGTTCAGGAAGCACTGATTCTCATCATATTTTCATGTTAAAGGAAGATTCATTAAAGTATTGGCGAAATAAATTTCATATGAAATGGAGCTCCAAACATTATTTCTTTTATTGGAAAATTACCAAAGTATTACCATTCTTTGTATGACCTTTAAAATTGAACTTTCTTCCGTGTTTGTATATATGTATGTGTGACAATTTTGGGTAGAACCATGTGCTTTAAAGTGCATTGTCATCCTAGAGTTGTTGCCCCTTTTTCTTTCTTTTTTTTATTTCCCTCTTTTTCTAGCTTACAGATGATGTTTTAAGCTATATGTGAGACAAACCAGCCAAATAAAGACAAAGGAGCTTTGCGATTTTGCTATGTAAAGCTATCTGTGAAATAATCATCATCTATGAGACAATCATTATCTGTGAGCTTTGCGATTTTGCTGTGTAAAGCTATCTGTGAAAAAAATCATCATCTGTGAGACAACCATTGTCTGGGAGCTTTGCGATTTTGTTGTGCAAAGCAATCTATGAGACAATCATCATCATCATCATCATCACCATCGTCATCATCATCATCATCTGTTCCTCTTTTCAGCGTCTGTTTCAATGTTTCTTTGATTATTTCTAAACTGATATGTGTTCATTACATTTTTTGTGGACGGTATCTTTCTTGCATATCATTGAAATATTCAGCTAGAAAAGAATGATGTTAGTACCTCTGTTACGCGTTTGTGATGTTCAGTATGTATTTCATTATTATAAATACTTATATAGCGCCTATCCTCGGCTACAGACCAAGCTCTAAGCGCTTTACAATCCACACTCGTTTACAAATGGGCTGCCTACCTGGGTAGTGCCGACGGAAGAGCTGCCAGGCGGCGCTTCATTCAGTCGTTTCCCGTGTCATCCAATCAATATCGTTCAATATGGTTCACTCAAGTTCCTTATTTTCTTTATTCTTTCCATTTCTCACGCAGGGTGCATGCTATGTGTAACATCCATATCAACGGCCAAACTGATCTTCTCTTCCGAAAGTTGGTGATGGGATTATACGTGTGTGCAAGATGTTATGCGTGCGTTCACACACGGAACCTCAGTTTATAGTCCCATTTGAAGGACTGTATGGGAAATGGAGTCAGAACCAATGTTTAACTCCGAGGGAAAAATCCCCCTGTATCGAAACGGCCCGGCGGAGGTTCGAACCCGCATCTCAGAATCACCAATGTTGCGAGTCCAACGCTCTGCCACTGAGCTATTCTGGCCCCGATTAATAATGCTTTCCGTATAAATCATAAAATACTATTTAGCCCTGACATTGTCAACATTTCTGATGTCAGTTTAACTTATTGCTCACTCAGCCATATGCTTAAGAGCATAAAGGTATAAGACATACAGTAATTGTTATGTTTGTATCACTGTCGTTTGCTTGGTTTCACAAACTAACTTAAACAGGATTGAATCTGTCTGCTATTTTGACAGACATATCAATGATCACCATACTTATTATAAAGTGTGTGTGTGTGTGTGTGTGTGTGTGTGTGTGTGTGTGTGTGTGTGTGTGTGTGTGTGTGCAATTCAGATTGTTTGGTTGCTGTACTGTCTTTAGATAACAGAGTATTACTTTGTTTTTCATGACTCTGTCAACATGACTCTGTCCATTTTCCACTGATAATATCATTTCACAGCATTTGTATGCACATACATACACATGAACGTGCACACACAGACGCGAGCGCGCGCACTCACACACACGCACACACACACACCACACACACACACACACACACACACACACACGCGCGCGTCTCTCTCTCTCTCTCTCTCTCTCTCTCTCTCTCTCTCGGAGGGTCAAGGACGCGACCTTACAAGATGGCGACGTGTTTTTGTCTGCTGAGGCTCAAAAAATCAAAATTAATGAAATAGCACTGTCTCCGGTGAGATTTGGAAAACCAGCACTATGCCATCGTGTCTCCAACAGCACCGACAAGTCACAGGCAAGTTCCATTCAGTGCTAATTGACATACTTCGAAAGAAATCTTGTGTCAAACATCTCATTGGCATTGTGGTGTTGTGGCCAGGATGTGGTACCTTGGAAAAGCACTTTCTCGCTTTTACTCTGACTGCAGACATGTTCTGTTGTCAGAGTGTCCGATTCCAGCGAACTGAACCGGGATGTAGGCAAGGTCGTTTTGGGGTGTGGACAGCCATCCTGGTGATTTTTGTGTCCACCGCCATCCTTGTCTGTGGAGATGTCAATCCTAATCCAGGCCCTCCCTCCCCTCAAAAGAAAACAGATAACGATGTAACTTCAGGTGAGACTCTGGACGGGGAATATTCTGGCACCCCGCCTGCCGATAGTGACGTACATAACAGCTCCATGCAAGGCCTGCATCAGTGTGTCAAAGATAGTGTCAGGGAAGCAGTGAAAGGTGCTATGAAAGAATTACAAGATCAGCAAGTGGCACAACAGGAAGCCCTGAAGCCCTACCAAGAGACACAGACCACGAGTTTGGAGAGTAGAGTGAAACAGTTAGGGGACAGTCTGTCTGACCAGCTAGGAAGGATTGAAGAAAGGCAGAGCAAGATAGAGGAGGAGCTAGAATGCGTAACAATACGGTATGAGAGATTGCAGGAAGAGAATGCAACTCTGTGGAAAGAGATCGACAGGTGGAAAAGTAAATGTGACTACTTGGAAAACCAAAGTAGGCGAAACAACTTACTGTTCTTTGGGATTGAGAAAGAAAAGGCCAACGAAAACTGGGAGGAGTGTGAACAGAAAGTGAACACAGTACTCAAAGAAGGAATGTGTCTTCAGGAGGAGATTGCCATTGAGAGAGCTCATAGACTGGGGAAAGGAGAAGGCGTGGTCGTCAAGTTCTTGTCTCACAAGTCAAAGGAGCTGATTCTCAAGAATGCCAGAAAACTGAAAACTTCAGAAAAGCATCAGAATGTGTATATCAGAGAAGACTTCTCTGAGACAGTGTGGAAGAAAAGGCAGGGACTGAGGAGAAAAGCCAATGAACTCTATGACAGCGGGCAGAAAACAAGGATGAAGTTTGACAAACTGTTTACAGAAGAAGGCGTCTACACCTATGACACTGACAAAGAAGAATTAGTGAGACTGAGTGGTCGGGGGAAGGGAAACAAAAGAGGAAAGCATAAAGAAACGGAAGAAGAAAGAAGAGCCAGCAGTGGTGAGGCGAGACAAGATATAGAAGAGGATACTGAAGCAGTGTACAATCGTTATAATTCCTCTGATCTCTACGATCTTTCCAAAGATGGCTTCCCTCTTCTTTCCACTCACGATGAAGGCAACGCAAGTCGACCATACATTCTGCCAACGTCGGAGTACCCGAGTGCAAATGAAACCAGAGACAAACCGGACGGAGAGAATTCAGGTCAGGGTGCACGTGAAAAAACTCAGGGAACAAGGTGACAGTTCAACTCTACTGCTGCCCACCTTCCCCCTTCAAGTCCCGTGATGACAAGACAGCGCGCGAGCTCGGCTTCTCACTGCAGAGGGGTGGCAGGCCAAAAAGAAAGCGCACATACGACTCGACACCACTGGATGAAACATGGGAACTCGAAACAAGCAAGAGGGGATATGGGAAGACGGGTGGGTGGTTCATCAAGCAGGGGTGGAGGAGTGGCTGGTGGCGGGAGTGAAGGGTGGGTTGGCGGTCCGGGTAGGAGAATTAGCGAGGGAGTTGAACAGAGAGGAGAGGGCTGGGAGAGGGGGTGGTACTGGGCGTAGGGGTGGAGGTGGAAGGGTTCAGGGAGGAGGTGGTAATAATGCCAAGAGTTGACGGAGTGGCCGAGGCCCGACCAGTGTTAATATTGGCACATGGAACTGTGAAGGCTGGATGAATAAACTAGACATTCCTGATGTTGTTTCGATGTTATTAGATTTTGATATATTTTGTTTAAATGAAACGTTTGTTTATCTAGACAGTATTTCGTACACCTCTTTTAGTGATTACGATGTTTTTGTCTCCAAAGCTGTGAAGTTATCACAACAAGGGCGGTTCTCAGGGGGAGTAATGATGTGTGCAAGGAAAAGT
>CM065725.1:74662830-74670330 GCA_033310375.1 Conus canariensis
AAAATCTGCGCACAGTCTGTGTAAGAAATAACAGTGTAAACAATAAAAATCACCCGAGCAAAATTTATACCGAGTCTCATTATACTGGCTGAGAGTTCACACTTTTCATGAAGGTCCAGACAGTAAGAGTGAGGAAACATTGCGCCAGAGCTCGGAGAACTAACAGTCAGATTTGGGCTCTGTTGATCATTATAACACCTGCCACCAGGCTACCAAAGAGGAAGACCGCCCCATGCAGACAGCCCATTTGACCAGCAGGCTAACCCCATTAGTTACTCCAGCTACCTTAGTTGCAGCTCAGATTAGCTCTGCTACATTTTACAGTCACTGTAGCCGAACTCAGTGAATACCCTTAATTGGCCACAATGACCTGACGATAGAAATAGTGTGAAAGACCCAGCCATAGACAGGCCAGATTCATTCCTTGTTTTATCTCTCAAATGTTGCTTGGTTTAAGTCCGTATACAAAGAAAAGATAAGCTTACAAAAATCCACCTAACGTGTGTCAATCTTTCTACTGTTGAGGCCAGATCTCATGCTCTTCCCTGTTGCTATTTTATCCTCATCGTACGCTTATCCCTTTTGCTTTTTTGTCCTCATCTTATGCTTATCCTTGTTGCTATTTTATCCTCATCCTTATGCTTATCCCTGTTGCTTTTTTGTCCTCATCGTATACTTATCCTTGTTGCTATATTTTGTCCTCATCTTATGCTTATCCTTATTGCTATATTTTGTCCTCATATTATGCTTATCCTTGTTGCTATATTTTGTCCTCATCTTACGCTTATCTGTGTTGCTATATTTTGTCCTCATGCTTATCCTTGTTGCTATATTTTGTCCCCATCTTATGCTTATCCTTGTTGCTTTTTTGTCTTCATTTTATGCTAATCCGTGTTGCTATGTTTTGTCCGCATCTTATGCTTATACCTGTTGCTACTTTGTTTTAACACCATGCTTACCCCTGTTTTGTCCTGATCTCATGCTTATTCCTTTTATTCCTATTGTTATTTTGTCCTACACTCACGCGTATCCCTGTCGTGACTTTGTCCTTGTCTCACGCCTGTCTCCATGACCAGTTTGTCCTTATTTCATGCTTACACTTGTTGCTATTTTTTCTTCATCTCATACTTAACCCTATTGCTATTTTGTCCTATCTCGCGAATATCCCTGTTGCTGTTTCGTACAATTATGCTATCCTGTTGCTATAGTGTACAAATATGCTATCTTGTTGCTGTTTTGTACAATTATTCTATTCTATGCTCATGCTTCTCCCTACACAGTTATTTTGTCCTAATGTTTTGTTTTGTTTTGTTTTGTTTGATTTAGCGTCTTTTCACAAAATAGTGTTTTTAGACGGATCTTGAAATCATCCTGAATGACATAAGTATTTTATCACAAATAGGAATACCCCGTCATTTCATATCCCCCATCAACGTAATACCCTGTTTGACAGAAATAAACATAAATAAACAATACCTATAATTTTGATTTTGTTTTCGAATCGAGCAAACTACAGAGCTGTTCCTATAGGACTCCGAAGAAGAGATTTAGCTGCATGACAAGAAGTGATTGATCATCAATAATGGCTTTGAGATCGTCATCTTTAGTATTGTTTTTGACTGCCAGATAATCGGGCAAATATTGCTTTGTGAACGGACAATAGAATAAAATATGGAACGTTAACATTCTCTCTCCACAGGGACACCTAATGTCGTTTATATGTTTGCATTTTAACGCATTGAGTTTTAGTGTGTAACATAAAGAGCTAACTTCTCGTGGCTCATTATTAATACCTTTTTGCAATAAGGAGTCTTTACTGTCAAAAGTTGTGACATTGTGGCTGGCTTTTTATAGACTGCCTCCAGAAGATGATATCCCACTTTTACAGATAATGGAATCTTTACAGTTGTGCAGCCATTTGCATTCCTTGCACCTTTCCTTGCCATTCTATCTGCCCAATCATTTGCTTGAACACCACAATGAAAAGGGATCCAACAAAAAGTGACATCAGAACCTTTTTGCATTAGAAAATTAACAAGATGCCTTATTTCAATCATAATGTCAGCTCTTTCCTTTAGCTTAGTTGAAGTTAGCGACAGTAAAACAGATCTTGAATCAACACACAAAAGAATTCGTAATATAATCATGGGAAGGTTTGCAATATACCTTAAGGCCATGAGAATAGCCACCAGCTCTGCAGAGAAAATGGAATGGCCTTTTCCAACATGATAAGCTTGTTCTTTCTTTAAGCCATGAATAACAAATCCAGTACCAGCGTTTCCATCATTTATCACTGAACCGTCTGTATATACCTCCAAATGGTTCGGATATAGAGCTTCAACATGCGATCGAAAAGAAAATGCTGCATAGTGAGGGCTATTTTCTTTTTTCAAAATACCATAGTCAACATCAAAATTTGCTTTCATTAATTCCCATGAAGGAATGGGAGAGAATGGCGGGGCACCTACATATATCTGTATTGTTTAATACTGGTTTGCTTTGAATGTCTGAAGTGTAAGTGGCAATTGTTGTCAGTGATTTTATTTCTCTTGCCCTTTTCGGAAAGTGAATATCGGATCTTAATGTTCTTTCTACTTCATTAAAATGATCAACAGAGCTACTACAGATGGTAATGTTCTGTGCCGCTGTTCTATAGTATGATTATGGCTCTCCCTTTCAACATAGACAATCAATCAACGATAATCTCAACAGACAAAGGTAATGTCATCGTGAAATCTCCAAACAAACAAGTTCACGTCAAATACCCTGAAAACATCTTTCCCTGTGATGCTCCTTCACCTTTCCCAATCATTATGAAAGATCATGGGTCAGCTATCTTAAAACTCCATTATTTACCGCGAGATTTTAAGCAAGCCTTTATTGGATCAGTTGGAGAAGTTAACTGTGTTCGTAGACTCCGTTCTGGTGACTACTTTGTAGACTGTAAGTCGAAAAATCAGCAAGAACGTCTTCTGTCCATCACCAATCTTTGTGGTATTTCTATCAGCTGCCGTGTGCCCTCAGTTCAAAAGGTCGGTGTTGTGTTTGGCAGAATCAGCGAAAACCAATTGGAAAAGTGTTCATGTGTTGTCAAAGTGAAAAAAATTGAAACCAAGAATGGTCATTGTGCTCTGAACAAGCTAACTTTTAATCTTGCCCGTCTACCTGAGAAAGTTCAGGTAAACGGAAAGTCGTTCATCGACTGTCCGCCAGTCAGACAGTGTACGTTTTGTCAACGTCTTGACCACAACAGAAAGCAATGCAGAGCTCGTTATGGTAGGTGCAGCCGATGTGGGGACAGTTTCCCCAATAGAGGTCAATGTACAGCAGAGATCCCTCACTGTGCAAACTGTAAAGGTCAACACTCGGCTGCATATCGACACTGTGAAGCAAAACGTGTGGCCAAGACAACGGCAATGTTGAGGAGCCAGCAGTACATACATTATTCCCTTGCTGTAGCTACTGCCAAGAAAAAAGTGATGACAGATAATGCATCTTATAGTGTATCTATTTCAACATCAACATCTGCAGCTAAAAAATCGTACGCCGATGTGGTAAAGTCAAATCTGAATTGCCCTCAGTCTTTTCGAACATTTCTGTCATCTGTAGTGTTCCCTTCTGTCACAGCACTTCGGCGGCATGAAGATCCTTCACAAGCTCTTCATGCCCTTCATACCATTTACTCTTCTTCCGTGGCAACATCACCTTCCCCCCTCCCATCAAATGAGGAGGCAAGCTGTCTTGAACAGCTAGAATTATTTATTTCTACTTCATCAACATCGCGCTCGTCCTCGCTTACTACGGTGCGACGCCACAATCAAGAGGACCCCGAAATGTCAGGAAATGTGATCTTTGAAAACAAACGACCAGTCCCAGAGGAGCAGGAAGATGAACAGTGCGGGCCAGAGAAGCAGAAAGATGAACAATGCGGCCCAGAGAAGCCGAAAGATGAACAATGCGGCCCAGAGAAGCAGAAAGGTGAACAATGCGGCCCAGAGAAGCAGAAAGGTGAACATGCGGCCCAGAGGAGCAGAAAGATGAACAGTGCGGCCCAGAGAAGCAGAAAGATGAACAGTGCGGATCAGAGAAGCAGAAAGATGAACAGTGCGGATCAGAGAAGCAGAAAGATGAACAGTGCAGCCAGAGGAGCAGAAGATGAACAGTGCGGCCAATGGAGCAGAAAGATGAACAGTGCATCCCAGAGAAGCAGAAAGATGAACAGTGCGGCCAATGGAGCAGAAATATGAACAGTGCGGCCAATGGAGCAGAAAGATGAACAGTGCGGCCCAGAGGAGCCGAAATATGAACAGTGCGGACCAATGGAGCAGAAAGATGAACAGTGCGGACCCAATGGAGCAGAAAGATTAACAGTGCGGCCCAAGGAGCAGAAATATGAACAGTGCGGCCCAATGGAGCAGAAAGATGAACAGTGCGGATCAGAGAAGCAGAAATATGAACAGTGCGGATCAGAGGAGCAGAAATATGAACAGTGCGGCCCAAGGAGCGAAAATATGAACAGTGCGGCCCAGAGGAGCGAAATATGAACAGTGAGGCCCAGAGGAGCCGAAATATGAACAGTGCGGATCAGAGGAGCAGAAAGATGAACAGTGCGGCCAGAGGAGCAGAAAGATGAACAGTGCGGATCAGAGGAGCAGAAATATGAACAGTGCGCCCCAGAGGAGCAGAAAGTGAACAGTGCGGATCAGAGAAGCAGAAAGATGAACAGTACGGCCCAGAGGAGCAGAAAGATGAACAGTGCGGCCCAGAGAAGCAGAAAGATGAACAGTGCGGCCCAGAGGAGCCAGAAAATGAACAGTGCGCCCAGAGGAGCAGAAAGATGAAACGTGCGCTCAGAGGAGCAGAAACATGAACAGAGCGGTCCAGAGGAGCAGAAGATGAACAATGCGGTCCAGAGAAGCAGAAAGGTGAATAGAGCGGTCCAGAGAGCAGAAAGGTGAACAGAGCGGTCCAGAGAAGCAGAAAGATTAAATGTGCAGCTCAGAGGAGCAGAAAGATGAACAGTGCGGTCCAGAGGAGCAGAAAGATGAACAGTGCGGTCCAGAGAAGCAGAAAGGTGAACAGAGCGGTCCAGAGAAGCAGAAAGGTGAACAGAGCGGTCCAGAGAAGCAGGAAGGTGAACAGAGCGGTCCAGAGAAGCAGAAAGGTGAACAGAGCGGTCCAGAGAAGCAGAAAGGTGAACAGAGCGGTTTAGAGGAGCAGAAAGGTGAACAGAGCGGTTTACAGGAGCAGAAAGATGATCAGAGCGGTCTAGAGCAGAAAGATGAACAGTGCGGCCCAGAGGAGTAGAAAGATGAACAGTGCGGCCCAGAGGAGCAGAAAGATGAAACGTGCAGCTCAGAGGAGCAGAAAGATGAACAGTGCGGACTAGAGGAGCAGAAATATGAACAGTGCGGATCAGAGGAGCAGAAAGATGATCAGTGCGGTCTAGAGGAGCAGAAAGATGAACATAGTGGCCCAGAAGAGCAGGAAGTTAAACAATGCGTCCCAGAGGAGCAGCTGCTTGACGAAACGATATCCTTAAGTGCTTTATTACATCATTACTCAATCTTCATAACAAACAAATCTAGTTAAAATAGTAGCTACTTCAAACATTGACATTTTACAATGGAACTGTCGCTCCATTATCAGAAACACTGATCAACTTGTACAACATATTGCTTCAAATAATTTTAAAGTTATATTACTGCAGTCATTAAATACGGTCAAAAGTAGACTACCACACCTATCTAATTATTACTACCCCCCCATCTTCCAACAAGATCAAACAGGTCAAATCAACACAGCCATTTACATTCACCGAGATCTTGATTTCATCGCGCTCAAATCGCCAGGCCCTCAAAATATTCCATTCTTGAATTCTTGTGCCGCTACTGTTAAATTTAATGGAGATCTTATCATGAATATGGTTTCTGTATACCTCCCAAGGGACCAAATGAAGAAAGTAACAGAATGGTTGCGTTCTCTTCCAAACCATGAAAAATGGGCCATAGGCGGGGATTTTAATGCTCATTCACCACTGTGGGAGAAAGATGGTAATAAGATCACAAGTCACCGTTTTGTTGAAAATGTTGTAGATTCGAATATGTATCTGCTAAATGATGGTAGTATAACCAGAATACCTGACATAGAAGATCACAAACCATCAGCAATAGACATATCTCTCATATCTCCTCAACTAGCTCCAGACTGAATATGATTCGGATCCTTTAGGTAGTGACCATTTTCCACTCAAAATAACATTTAATAGAAAAGCTAGACCCTGTTGTTCCTTCGGACGATAAAATCCGCAACTATAACTACAACCGAGCAGATTGGAATAAATTTGAAACTATTCTTAATTCATCTAATATGATCCCTCCAAATGAAAATATCAATTGTGCATATGATCACTTTGTCAAATCAGTATTATTTGCTGCTGACAATTCCATTCCTAAATGTTCATCTCATATCTCGCATAAATATGCAGGAAACAGCTGGCGGACTGATGAATGTGCACAGGCGAAAGAAGAAAAGAAACTGAAATACAAAATATATCTGATAACGAGATCTCCTTCAAAACACATAGAAATGAAAGAGGCAGAGTCAGCTTTTAACAGAAAAATAGCCCGTGCTAAACGATTATATTGGTCAGATTACAGTTCAATAGAAATCACCTCATCAAAAGATCTCCAAAAGGTATGGAAGAAAATACGTAGTATGAAACATGGTGACAAATTCTCAAAATGTCGTATATCAATTGATAACAACAGACTCCCGACTGCTGCTCAAAAAGCTGAGAAATTTGCAGATTTGTTCTCTTTTAACAGCAGGGTAGAAAGTCTCTCGCCCAAATGCAAACTGTATAGGGAAGAACGGGAAATAAAATACGAGTATAGAGATCCAGATCCTGATAATAGTCTCTACATCAATGCCCCCATTACACTCGCTGAAGTTCAGGAAACTATTTCGTCATTGAGTACTAAAAGAAAGTCTGTCGGCCTCGAAGAAATTTCAAATGAAATGTTGAAACACTTGCCGGAGAGATGGATTCAGTATCTATTTAAATTGTTTTCGAATTGTTGGAATGATGGAGTTATGCCAGATTTATGGAAACAGTCAATAGTTGTTCCAGTGCATAAAAACGGAAAACCAAGAACACATCCGCATAGTTATAGGCCAACTGCTCTCACTTCTCATACTGGTAAACTGATGGAAAAAATCATAACTGTAAGATTAGTTCATTACTGTGATAAGAATAATATAATTCCAAACAATCAGACAGGGTTACGCTCTGGTAGGTCTACAATTGATCACTTACTAAAACTTTCAACAAATATCAAACGACAATTCGCTCGCCGACAAAATGTTCTTGCTACTTTCTTTGATATAAAACGAGCGTACGATCAAGTATGGCATTCACAACTACTGCTGAAACTTAAAACCAATGGGATTTCGGGGCGTATGTATCAATTTATTAAAGATTTTCTATGTAATAGGTCA
>CM065725.1:74677830-74750330 GCA_033310375.1 Conus canariensis
AGACGCACAACACTCCGGACAACGAAAATGAACGAGCAATCACTTATCTTCAACGCCCATCTTGCGCCGAATTGGTTGAATTGCTCGCTCATTTTCGTTGTCCTGAGTGTTATGTATCTTGCCTGAAGAAGACCTAAGAGCTCGAAATGTGTCGTGTTTTGTCTTGTGATTCGTTTGTCTACGTTTTTCAGCGGAGCCTTATTAATAATTTTAGAATTTGTTTAGAATTTAGCAAGTCCCTAGAGGGATCCATCTTTCAGTATAGATGGCAAAGTTGGATACTGACGGCAAGGCTGACATTCGTGCTAGGGCAGTAACTGTTTGAATGTTCTTGTTTGTGTGTTAAAAGTCAGCCAACCAACAGTGAGCATTTTAGGGCTGTCATGACAAGAAAAAAGTAAAAGCTTTACATGCTCAACAGATCAGATCATCCGGGGAAAAAAAATGAAATTCGACACATAACAAATGCAAATCGTGACATAGCACAGAAAAGACTTCTGACATATTTGTGGCACATAAAATTAGGCTATTTATGAGAGTGTCATCCAATGCCCTTAACTGCTTAATCCCCACATTTTTTAAATCGCAAAAAATCATTGATAACATTTAAAGTCCCAAATCATAAAAAAGCCGTATGGGCAAAATAGAAACTGTAGAATGGACAGTTAGCGTCCATTTACAACGGGTGTGCAATGTTCACAACCTAGTCATCAAATGACATCAAAGAGGCCAGCACTTCAAAATTTTTTGTCGGAAAAAAAGTGTAAAAGAGTTTCTAGAACGAAGACAGGGTGAAAAGCATATAAAGAAAAACAAGCAAACAAACAATCAAACAAGCCAGAATGGCTCAGTTGGCAGAGCGCCGGACTCATAATCTTGGTGTTCCCGAGTTTGTGGGTTCGAATCTCGGCTGGGCCATTTTGGTAAAGGGGGATTTTTCCCTCGGAGTTAAAATTGATTCATCGAGTGAGACCATAAACCGAGGTTCCGTGTGTGACGCACGCACAACATCTTGCACACACGTGAAATCCCATCACCAACTTTCGGAAAGTCAGTTTGGCCGTTGGTATGGATGACGCGTTACACATAGCATGCACCCTGCGAGAGAAACCGTAAGAATGAAGTAAGTAAGGAAAGTGAGTGAACGATATTGACTGGATGACACCGGAAACGATTGAATGAAGCGCCGGCAGGCAGCTCTTCAGTCGGCACTACCCAGGTAGACACCCTTGTGTACACGCGAGTGTGGACTGTCAGCGCCACGAACCTTTGGCAAGGCACTTCATAAATGCTGTGTTGTAAAACAGACTACGGTCAAGAAAGACACTAGAAGTCAAAGAGAATGACAGCAAAAAGACGTTCGAGCACAGACGTTTCAGCCCAAACGAGAAGGAGGACGAGAAGCCACTTGTAGGAAGGAGCACCCGGCATCTCCACAAGTATGACTTATTTTTATCATCATTATTATCATTATCATTATATCATTTATTATTATTATCATTATCATTATTTTATTATTATAGTTGTTGTTGCTATTATCATCATTATTGTTGCTGTTGTTGTTATTATTATTATCATTATTACTACATCATGTCCCCGGTTAGAGACCAGGCTCCAAGTGCTTTACAATCCGCATTCTCGTTCACAGAACGGGCTGCCTATCTGGGTAGAGCCGACTGAAGAGCAGCCCGAAGAACTGCCTGCTGACGCTTGATTCAGTCGTTTCCCTTGTCATTCAGTCAATATCTTTCATTTGATTTAACATATTTTTCATTCTTTTGATTTTCCACGCAAAGAGCATGCTATGTGTAACATGTCATCCATACCAACGGCCAAACCCGCCTTTTCTTCCCAAACTTGGTGATGGTATTTTTACGTGTGTGCAAGATGTTATGCGGGCGTTCACACACGGAACCTCGATTTATACTCTCATTCGAAGGACTATTCGGGAACTGGAGTCGGAACCAATGTTAACTCCGAGGGAAAAAAATCCCCTGTACCGAAACGGCCCGGCGGAGATTTGAGCCCGCAATCCCAGGATCACAAAGATGACGAGTCTGGCGCTGTACCACCTGAGCTATTCCGGCCCCTAACAAGTTCATAGACCCTGACAAGTTCATCTGACTCGGTAGTGATCCAATGGGTGTATTCAGTGTCTGCTCATGGGAAGTCGTCTGACTCACAGTCCAACAACAGTTCAATAGAAATCCTGGTCCAATCTTGTGCAGAAACAGACCCTTTGAGAATAACTCCTTTTGATTCTTCCCCTGTGTCTACTGCATGGAAACCTGTCATCATTATTCATTATTACTGAGAGTAATGTTTATCGCGCCTGTCCTCTGTTAAAGACCAAGCTCTCAGCGCTTTACACGCCTCGCTCTTGTTTACATTGCGGACTGGCCCCAATACGCCACAATTAGGATTTTTACACCATATCGCTATATAATCCATGTAAGCGTTTTGAGGCCTAGCAGAAATTTGAGGCAGCATTTCATATTAAACTAATAATTGATCAAAAGATCGACCACCCACCAATCATTTCACCTATTTGGTGGAAAATTCCACCGCTGACATCGTTTACAATATTCAGATACATGACCATCTCCTTGGCTGACGTCACATTTCAGGCCTTTGCACTCACCTGTGACCCTATCTTTGCGCCAGCTGGTGTCTCTGAAATAGTCCCATTCCTTTCATTTTAATATGTCTGCTTTGAACCACCTGGCTTGTCTACTGATGGCCATATGGGGGGGGGGGGGGGGACGTGGAGAATCAACTTTCAGACACAATAAAAATTCTCCAAACAATATAATTGTGCGTGTCTATAGATACACGACTCTTTACGCATGGCCTTGACGCATCCGGTGAAGCCGACTGAAGAGCTGCCAGGTGGCGCTACACGCAGTGCTTTCCCGTGTCAATCAGTTGAATATCACTCATTGTCACGATTGTTCACAGAGTATGTAGGCTATGTGTATTCTTGTCATCCATACTCATGCCAGAACGGTCCTCTCCTCCAACAGTTGATTATGAGATTATACGAGTGTGCAAGATTAACGAACAAGAAGGGTAACTCTCACGCCCTCGATGAAATAAATAGATGCTCTTAACCCCAAACAAATGCTGCTCATTGTCGCAAGATGTTATGCGCGCGTTCACACATGGGACCTCGGTTTGTCTTTTTATTCGAAGGACTTTTCGTGAAATGGTGTCAGAACCTATGTAACTTCCGAGGAATAAATCCCTCAGTATGCAAACGCAAACGGCCCCGAACCCGCAACCCGAGAATTATGTGTCTGGCGCCCCAAAATTAGGTAAGGCATTCAGTGCATGCCTCACTGAAACGAAAGCCGATTCCGCTTTTGATCACGATTTGCACCAGAATGAAAGATGACAAAACCTGTTTTTCACCGTTACTCTGAAGAAATAAAGTGTGTGTGTGTGTGTGTGTGTGTGTGTGTGTGTGTGTGTGTGTGTGTGTGTGTGTGTGTTGTGATTGAGTGTGTGTGTGTGTGTGTGTGTGTGTGTGTGTGTGTGTGTGTGTGTGTGTGTGTTATCCTTATGAGCGGGACATTTTATCGGGGAAAACAAAATAATATTTTCCTCGGGGAGGTACTAGTTGTAATGGAATGAAAGTTACTTCCCATGTACCTAAATTTCGTAGAAACTGTAGGACCAATAGTCACTGTAGAAACTGTAGGACCGATAGTCACTGTAGAAACTGTAGGACCGATAGTCACAATGTAGTTTCGCAGGAACCTCTCCTCCCAGTTAGTAGACGACCTCGTGGATAACCAAGTGTTGTCTTACAGCGGACAACAGGGAGGTGAAGGTACAAAGGCTTACGCAGAGGTCCTGGATGGATGGACCGTCCTATAGTGACAGGATCATGAACGAATAGTATGACTTTGTTTTCATTGTAGTCCTCTCTCTCTCTCTCTCTCTCTCTCTTCTCTCTCTCTCTCTCTCTCTCTCTCTCTCCATGCACATATAAGCCGGTGCATGTGCGCCAATCTCAAATTCAAACGATCCCCATTTTGTCTTAAAAGAAACAAGAGGATAATATTTCTTTCATAATGGCCCAGCTGCAGATTTCCCTCGGGCGTAAAATGAATCAAAAGCACCGCAGCATCTGAGATTCTTATCCACCAAAATTGCTATAAGCATACTTCCCAAAACAATTGAAAGGCCACTTAAAAACTCACTCGCAATTTCTTTTTCTTTTTGGCCTTTGCAATGATAGTTCTATTTTCCACAATTCTATTTTACACACCAAACAATATAAATCACTAATTTCAGTGTGGCATGTAAATTAAAAACACAAATACATATTTCTGTTGAGTGCATATATTTTCAAAAGCATAGCTGTCCTAAAACTCTTTCTTTGTTGTTGTTGTTTAAGTTTATTAGTTTGGTTTGCTTTTACCAATCCTACATTTGCGGTTTTAAAAATCTCCCAAAGAAATATCAAATTCAAAGCGTCGTCCGTTGTTGTTCTCTAAAGTCTACAGAAACAAAATTAGCTCAAGATTGACTGATGATTTTTACCCTACACTGTATGCGGGTGTTTTGTTTTGGTTTTCGTTTTCGTTTGCTTTGTTGTTGTTGCTGTTTGTTTGTTTTGTTTGTTTTGTTTTGTTTTGTTTTGTTTTGTTTTGTTTTAACGCCAAGACTTTTCTAGATATAGCCAGAATACCTGTCAGTGTCTGTCGTGGTCAACCAACCTCTTCTTCACAGTACAGTTTGATATTACATTTCTATGGCATGTTTAGGCTGAAACTACTTATTTTTTCCTCTTATTGGTCCTTTTTTTCCACTGATGTATGCAACTGAATTTACATCCAAGAAAGGTCTTCCTACTTAGTATGTAAATTTGTTCTAATTGTAAATAATTGGCTTTTGTTCTTTAATTATATTTCTTATGATTTGTGCGACTTTGTGATGATATCAAACCTGAAACTGTTTTCATTTTGCATAGTTCATTTCCTGGCGTATTCTCTAATGGACTGGATATTCATATCATATCAATCGTAAAATCGTTTGGCACTTTGCACAATTCGTTTCCTGGCGTATTGCCCAATGGAATGGATATACCCAAGACAATTTAAGTACCGTAATTGTAGCTAGCCTTACGCGGAGATTTGTTGTGGTTTAGAAACTTTCCACTATTTTTTTAAGATGTCCTACAAGAATAATACACCTTTTCTTGTCCTAGGCATAAAATCAAAAAGAAAACTAAAATCGTATATCGAGAGTTTGTCCTTTTTGGCTCACCGTTTTTTTTTTTTTTGTTTGTTTGTTTGTTTGGTTGGGGGTTTTTTTGGGTTTTTTTTTTTAATGACTTCCTTCTTTAGATCGGGTTGTGACACGTGAGGATTCATTGGGACATTCACCTTGATTGGCGACTCTCAGCTCTGGCACAGGTGTGCGTGAGCTGCTCGAAAGCCCAGAAGCCCGTACTCCCCTGCTGTCATCTTTTACCTGTCAGGAGGATCCAGGGTATTTTGGGGTGTTTGTGGAATGACCTATAGGTTTTGTTAATTTATAATTTGTTTTGTTGTTTTTAATTCTTTCTTTTTTTTCAAACTGTCAAAAATGTTTATCACAAGAAAAATATTCTTTTAAATATCTCTAATTAACCGATCCTGACCCCTCTTTCCCTTCAATATTAAAACAAATATACAAAAAAACAGCTATTGTTTTCTATAATTATGTAAAGGGACTTCGAGTGGAACAGTGCTTTTTCTGCACCGCCTTCTTGTCCCGCCATTGCTGGTTGACGTCAAGCGCCAGATATGGCGCCTTTATTCCTCCCTTCTCCATGGCAGGATTTCCGTCCATCACCCCTCCCCTGTATGGCCAGTTAGCCTGGAGTGGCTGCTGAAACAACCCTATGGCTGCAGCATCATGAATGGGTCGTGAATGGCGAGCAGCAAGATGTGTGTGCTGATAGATCCAGGGGAGTTACACGAACATTTGATCTGGAATCTCGAAAAGAACCCGTGGAGTCCCCTAAAGACTGCGATGAGAAAAAAGATACTTCTTTTGTGTGTACTAAACGAAAAAAAATGTAATTGAATTCTTGGGCCAGCGCTATGGCTTCCTAAAGAATGATCTCTGGGCAAGAGGCTCCTATTTTCCCCTCTCTTTTGTAAAGTTTGTTTTACCAGCTGGGGAGTTGGACATGACGTGAGCCCAATTAGTTAATCTCTGACTGTGAAAGAATCATGCCCTCAGATTTCGGAAGTTTCACCCTGGCTTAGTTCATCCTTTGTGGCTTCTCTCCAGACAAAGAGTTTCAGGAATTGAAGAGGTTTGCGACATAAACTGTATTCTTTCCCGCTAGAAACCCTTGTTCTTTTTCCATGAAAAGTTTTTTTGCTGTTATATGAATGTATTCTAATTTGAGAAGTACAATAGAGAGCTCCCCTATGCGTTGAGTGTAATCGCCCAATTGTTGTAAAGCTTCTTCGGAAGCATTTCTGTTTGTGCCCCATTTGAGGTTTTCAGCTCCTGTAACACCCTCCGGAGTATTTAGTCTAGCGAGTCCCCCGAATTGTGACCTTCGTTCAGGTCATTCTCCTGCTTGTTGTGAGATGCAAAGTTCATTGAAAAGATGTATTGATGTACTTAACATGTGGATTTGTGCTGTCACTTTGTGCTGCCTTTTGCTGTGTGTTGAGTCGGTGGT
Organism: Conus canariensis; assembly: GCA_033310375.1. NCBI lineage: Eukaryota > Metazoa > Mollusca > Gastropoda > Neogastropoda > Conidae > Conus > Conus canariensis. The sequence continues at coordinate 74,684,522 of CM065725.1, forward strand.
GCACGGTGATGATTTATGTTTGTGTTCTCTCTCCATCTTCAGCATACTGTTTTATCCCTACACGTTGACACCCACCCAGACAGACAGTCCCTGACACCCAATACTGACAATTATTGATTATAAAGTTGTTAAAGAATATAGGTTCAGCAGCTTCTGTACTTAATTTGTCCGTGGTCATGACTACATTCTTTGAAAATTAAACCTGTAGTTTAATTTTTTTTTTTCGGACAAAATGATTTACTATATATACCTTGGAGACTATAAGCTTGCTGAAGGCTCATTTTGAGAAGCATTTATTTTATTTTTTCCCCATTCACCCACTCAAGCACATACTGTTAGTTAGGCAGAAGTATCTACCACTGCAGATATGAATGCTTATCTCCCCCTATTTCTTCAATCTAAGACATAAGAGCAAGCTTTGTTTATAATTTTTTTATATATATATATATATATATATATATATTTGTATTTACATATATATCTATGTATGTATGTATGTATGTGTATAAGGGCAAAGAAGTTGAACCTTCTTCATTCAAAATTTCCTGTGATAACTTCCTCAGCCAAGACAATTTCAGTGTTTGCATACATGCTTCTACAGCCACACAACATGGGAGCAGACTGCCCAAGACAGAGACGGGTGGCGATCAGTTGTCCGCAAAGGTGCAGAAACCTGTGAAAGTAACAGAATTGCTGCAGCTGAGCAGCGCAGGATGATCAGGAAGACCAGCGCCAACAGATCTCCAACTGCCGCCACCATCTCCTGTCCATACTGTAATATATCTTTCCGAGCGCAGATCGGCCTGACCAGCCATCTACGCACTCACCCCCGATCCCAGGACAAACAACACATTCCTAAGGTGCCATTTTCTACTGCAAGTAGGAACTATATTCGATTAGTTTTTATCAGCCCTTTCATCCCATACGACTCTGAAACACATATCCTGTAATTGCAATATATCAATTCCCTGGTGGGCTGGTAACAGCGTCCACACATCAGACAGTTTTGTGTGATATGGCCCTGAGTTCCGCTAGTCTGCATCGTGGTGTAACTGCCCTTTGCGGCCGAGTTTTAAATATTTCCTTACCTCAAAGAGCTTGTCTACCATACCAGTATCTGTTATGTTAAGACGCTGTTTGTGAGCCCGATTCCAAGGATCCTTTTTTCTGCATTCCATTTCATTTGTCTGTCTGCAAGATTGCATAGGTTTTGTTTTTGTTTTGTTTTGTTTCTGTTGTTGTTCTTGTTGTTTTCAAATAGTAAGCTTTATCCCTGAGAATTCTTTCCATCCATCCAGATTATCAGACAATTTACATGATTGTCTGTCTTTTTGGAAAATACAGAATGTGTCATCTGTGTAAAGTTATTACTTTGGATTCTGTATCTATTGTTATTTCCATAATTTCTTCATTTTCACATATTTTACGGGCTAGTATTTTGTGCCCAACGCCCTGTGGGCTGGGCATAGAATAGACCCACTGCCCTGCCATGCATGTCGTAAGAGGCGACTAAGGCAGGACCACCTCGCCCTGAGGATAAAGGGATTTGCGCAGGGCTAACAACCCTACCTGTAAAAAAGACTAGTTACAGAAGCATCGACGACAACGAACCAAAACATTCACCTGGGCAAGGCAGGGTCTCCGTCCCGGAGACTTATGATGCGGTGCAGTGAAAGCTGAAGGGAAGCTGCAAGGCTGACTCCCCTTCTAACACCCAGGACAACAACGAGAGTAGCCACATGGAACATCAGGACGATGTACGAAACAGGAAGAACCATCCAAGTTGCGAGAGAGATGAAAAACTACAAGATCGGAGTGCTAGGACTGAGTGAGACAAGGTGGCTACAGTTAGGACAGCTGAGACTTTCATCTGGAGAACAGCTGCTGTACTCAGGACACACAGAGGATGGAGCCCCCCACACTGAGGGTGTGGCCCTGATGCTGGCACCGGAGCACCGGGCACTCATCGGATGGGAACCTGTCAACTCCCGCATCATCACAGCCAAGTTTACCACGAAGAAGAATGACATCAGGCTGAACATCATCCAGTGCTATGCTCCCACCAATGATGCGGAAGAAGAGAAGAAAGATGACTTCTATCAGCAACTACAGACAGTGATAGACAGAAGAGGAGCAAAGGGCATAACCGTGCTGATGGGAGATTTCAACGCCAAGATTGGAATGGACAACACAGGCTACGAGGACATCATAGGGACACACAGACTGGGACACATGAACGAGAAGGGTGAGCGCTTTGCAGACCTGTGCGCCCTGAACCAGCTGGCGATAGGAGGAAGCATCTTCCCACACAAGCGCATCCACAAGGCCACATGGAGATCCCCGAACCACGTCACGGAGAACCAGATTGACCACATATGCATTAGCCGCAAATTCAGGAGATCATGGCGGGATGTACGAGTGATGAGAGGTGCTGACGTGTCATCAGACCACCGCCTTCTTTTAACAACAGTGAGACTTCGCCTCAAGAGATTCACCAACGCCAACAACATATGGACAAGGTACAATGTCGGACTGCTCAGAAACAGAGACACACAAGCAGCATTCCAGATCAGCCTTTCCAACAGGTTCCAGCCACTACAAGAGCTGATAGAAGACGGTGAGACGGACATTGAGACACAGTGGGAACACTGCAAGAAGCTCTGGCATGACACATGTGAAGAGATCCTTGGCAAGAAGAAGACCCAGCACAAGGAATGGATCTCTGCCGACACCATCCACAAGCTGGAAACAAGGAGAGAAAAGAAAACTACGCTGAATACGAGCCGAACTAGAGCAGCTAAGGCAAAGGCACAGGAAGAGCACACAGCAGCGAACAGAGAAGTAAAGAGAAGCATCAAGAAGGACAAGAGAGACTACTTTGACGACCTGGCCAGTCAAGCAGAGGCAGCAACCGGACAGGGGAACCTGAAGGACCTGTACCTGGTGACCAAGAAGCTGACGGGTAAGTTCCAGCAGACAGACAAGCCAGTGAAGGACAAGAACGGAAACCCACTGACAACAACCGAGGAACAGCTGAAACGATGGGCAGAACACTTCGGGGAGCTGCTGAATCCCCCCCCCCCCCCCCCGACGCACCACCAGACATCCCACCCGCAGAGACAGAACTGCCCATCAGCTGTGACAAACCCTCAAAGGCAGAGATCAAGAAGGCCATCATGACTCTGAAAAATGGGAAGGCTGCAGGGCCGGACGAGATACCAGCAGAAGCCATCAAAGCAGACATAGAGACAGCTGTCAACATGCTATACAGCCTCTTCAGCAAGATCTGGGAGAAGGAGGTCCCGGCCCAGTGGAAAGAAGGAATCATCATCAAGCTGCCGAAGAAAGGAGACCTCAGGGTCTGCAGCAACTACCGAGGGATCATGCTCCTGTCAACGCCAGGCAAGGTTCTGAACAGGGTTTTACTGCAGAGAATGAAAGAGGCTGTCGACCCCAAGCTCCGAGACCAGCAGGCAGGCTTCCGGCGGAACAAATCATGTGCCGACCAGATCGCCACCCTGTGCATCATCGTGGAGCAGTCGCTGGAGTGGAACTCCCCCCTCTACATCAACTTCATAGATTATGAGAAGGCCTTCGACAGTGTGGACAGAAAGACGCTGTGGAAGCTGCTGAGGCATTACGGAGTCCCCAAGAAGATCATCTCCCTCATTCGGTGCACCCACCAGGACATGAAATGCAGGATTGCCCACGCCGGCCAGCTGTCCGAAAGTTTCGAGGTGAAGACCGGAGTTCGGCAGGGGTGCCTGCTGTCGCCGTTCCTCTTCCTCCTGGTCATTGACTGGATCATAAAGACCACTACAACAGGCAGGAACAACGGTATACAGTGGACACTCTGGACGCAGCTGCACGACCTCGACTTTGCTGACGACTTGGCGCTCCTGTCACACAGCCACAGCCAGATGCAGGACAAGACCACTCGCTTGGAGATCACATCAGCCGGGACAGGGCTCAAGATTAACAGGAAGAAGACCGAGCTGATGAAAATCAACACCACTGCCAACACATCAGTCACAGTCGGTGGAGAGCCCATCAGGGAGGTGGAGTCTTTCGTCTACCTGAGAAGCGTGGTTGACCAACAGGGAGGCACTGACCGAGATGTCACAGCCAGAATCGGCAAGGCAAGAGCAGCTTTCGTCATGCTCAAGAACATCTGGGCATCTGGAGGAATCAGCATAAGAACCAAACTCCGCATCTTCAACTCCAATGTGAAATCAATTCTGCTCTACGGATGCGAGACATGGCGGACAACACAGACGATGCAACAAAAGATTCAGACATTCTTCAACACCTGTCTGAGGCGCATCTACAAAATCCAATGGCAGGACAAGATCCGAAACGAAGTTCTGTGGGAGTGTGCGGGACAGGAACCAGTGGCCAAGCAGATACTGCGAAGGAAATGGAGCTGGATCGGACACACCTTCAGGAAGCCAGCATCCAGCACCACACGCCAAGCCCTGATCTGGAACCCGCAGGGAAAGAGGAAGAGAGGCCGGCCTCGCAACAGCTGGAGGCGAGACACTGAGGCGGAGTTGAAACAACAAGGGACCAACTGGACTGGAATGACCAGAACAGCCCAGAACAGAGTGCGATGGCGAAGGGTCGTCGATGGCCTATGCTCCACCGGGAGTGATGGGCATAATGATGAATGAATGATGATTTTGTGCCCAAGACAAATAGTATGTTGTTATAAAATCATACATGAAAAGACCAATATCATCTCCAAATTAAAAGCTATGAGGTTTCAAGATATTTTGCATATAACTCGGATTATCTGAATCAAATATTTTCTCAAAATCAATAGACACCAACAGACCAGACATAGTTTTTGGTTTCTAACTAATGTATTAAGTCATACAATACATATATCTTCTATGTATTGTCGTGCCGTAAAGCAAACAAATGACAAGAAAAATTACTAGGCGTTTCGATTCTTTGGTATTCTTCAGGCAAGACAAACAACATTCAAGACAAAGAAAATGAAGAACGAACAATCACTTATCTCGTCAGACTGGATGCAAAAGGAAAACGAATTCACTTATAAATGACAGAGAAGCACAACCAGATGAAATATTGAACATGATTGTGCCTTATTACAGCTCAGTTTACGTGAAATGGCAGGATGCTCTTTGATACATATTCGGAAACTGTTAGTTTGAAGGATTTACTAACTGCTGATTTTAGAGCACGTCTGAAAAGACTCGAAAGTTGTTTTAAGATATAGTCACTAGCTGAGCCCGGACAGTTGAAGTGTAAGAGAGAGAGAGAGAGAGAGAGAGAGAGAGAGAGAGAGAGAGAGAGAGAGAGAGAGAGTTGGCAAACAGACAACATGTATCGATTCATCCGACCCAAACCAGAAGAGATGTTGTATTAACTAAGGTCTTGATAGGAAGCAAATGACAGGTAATAGAACGGGAGACGATTTTCAACGCCCCTCACCATCAGTTCATTAATGGCCTTTACTACAATCTTTGGCCTTTTTCGATGTCTGGGCAGAACAGATTCCAAATACATCGTACCATTTTTGGTATCCTTTTTCATATTTTTTTCTTTCTTCTTCCCCAAATGGGTTGACGTTGAGGGAGGGTCCGTGCTGAAATGAGGAACTGACCGGCAGAATATATGGATGTTTTATCGGTTCTTCAGACTAGCTCGTCTTCTCGTTAAACATTTCTTCGTGTGTGTGTGTGTGTGGGGTGTGTGTGTGTGTGTGTGTGTGTGTGTGTGTGTGTGTGCGTGTGTGTGTGTGTGTGCGTGTGTGTGTGTGTGTGTGTGTGTGTGTGTGTGGTGTGTGTGTGTGTGTGTGTGTGTGTGAGAGAAAGTGTGTGTGTGTGTGTGTGTGTGTGTGTGTGTGTGTGTGTGTGTGTGTGTGTGTGTGTGTGTGTGTGTCCGCTTGTGAATCAGTGTGGACAGATGAACACACACAGGCATAATGACGTATGGGTGAGAATGGGCTCTAGGGATGAGGATGAGACGCCTACCAGTGTCCCGTCATTTTTGTCAAATGTCAGTCCTTATCAACACTTACTTATCCAAATATTAGTATTAGAAGTAGTGAGTACGAAGTATTAGTTTATTAACTAAATATTGTGTTTAGGATTGATTTGGGGTTAAGGTAGCCAATTTATGTGTGAGATCATGTATTGAATCTTTTTCCAAACCACAAGAGGTTTGGTATTGTGAAAACCCAAGTAGTTGGGCATTAATAATGGCTCCATGCATGGACCCACATGAATTATGATCTATCCATTCATTATGACTTCTCCTAGTACCATGTAGACCTTTAAGGGTTCTCGTGATAGTTTAAGTCTGACACTGAATCGGAGTCTGGGTACTTCCACGCAGGCACCCAGGGCACGTGCTCTTCGTTGGTCCGGGGCAGCTTGGTGGTGCTACTTGTGTCCGCTAACTGTCTTGACCGTTGTGAGGTCCGAGATGTGTCTTGCGGCTTGTTCAAACCCTACGCCGATCACTACGAAGTGTCGGCTGTTGGCTTGCTAGAGGAATGTCGGATCAGTATCGCTTCTGGACACACCACAATGAGGATTTTGCTTTAAATTCACTACATAATCAATGTAAGCGTTTTGAGTCCTGACACAACCTTGAGCCGGCATTTGATATTAAACAGATGATCAACCAAAAGAACAACCCCCCACTAATCATTTCACTTTTTTTTTTTAATTTCCACCCCTGACATCATTCACAATCTTCAAATACATGATTCTCTGTTAGCTGACGTCACATTTCGGGCCTTCTACTTATCCGTGACTCTATCTTTGCGCCAGCTAATGCTCCCTAAATAGTTCCATTCTTTTCATTTTCATCTGGCTGCTTGGAACCACCTGGTATGTATCGTGATGTTCATATGAAAGAAAAGAAGGTAAATCAACTTTCAGACACAATGAAAATGATCAAAACAATCAAATAGTGCCGGTCTATAAATACTCGACTCCTTACGTACGGCCTTGGCGCATCGATTTTTGGTGTGCAGCCTTCCTGGTCAGATGTCAGAGTTCGTCTCGTGAATCTTCTGTCAGCCATACCGAGAGCGTGGTCGCTCGCAATTACAGAACTTCCTAGCAGTTCTGTCGTGGCGATAACAATGCAAATGTTGTATTGTCGTTATCATCAACGACGGTGACTGTAAGTACAAATCACCGGCTAATCGTTCCTGCCTCTTACCTTAGTGTTTTGACACATGGACTTCCGGCCTCAAGAAATAACAATTACCCTATTTATTCAAGGTAATGAATAAGAAGACAAATGATTACTTACCTACCCTTTTGAACGATTTGAATACAGAAATAGCCAATGAGAAAGAAACTCAACCGTACGTCACAGTCGTGAGGTAAGTGTCATGGTTTCATGGTCTGCAAGCTTTCTTCTTTTTTTTTTTTTCTTTTTTTTTTTTCTTTTACATCGGGCGGCTGTTCCATTGTTCGGTTGATGAAGTGATTATTGAGGGGAGAGAGAGAGAGAGAGAGAGAGAGAGAGAGAGAGAGAGAGAGAGAGAGAGAGATTTAGTCATGGAAATGTGAAAGAAGGACCATTTGGCTAATTTACGCTACAACGACGTAAAATGACGAGAAGAGAGAGAGAGAGAGAGAGAGAGAGAGAGAGAGAGAGAGAGAGAGAGAGAGAGAGAGAACAGGCATCGACCCGTCGGACCCAGACCGGAAGAGAAAACCTTTCAGCCAAGGTCCTGATGGTAAGGGAATGACGCGTAATCGAAGGGGAGGCTACTTTCAAAGCTTTTCACCATGAAGTTGATTAAGGCCCTACAATCTATCACCATTCCCACCGTCGGAAAGTATTCTAACAGATCATGCGTTTTTCTCTATTTTCTTGTCTATTTTCCCGCACATGTGGGTAGGCGTTGATCACAAGTTCTGAGTCACTCTCCGGTTCGCTAAAATGAAGAATTCAGTGGCAGAATATATGGGTATTTTTCTGGTGCTGCAGACTTAGGTTTGTCGGTGTTCTGGTAAAAGATTCTTTGGCGTGTGTGTGTGTGTGTGGTGTGCGTGTGGTGTGTGTGTGTGTGTGTGTGTGTTGTGTGTGTGTCTATCTGTCTGTCTGTCAGAAGAAGAGAGAGAGAGAGAGAGAGAGAGAGAGAGAGATGTTTCTAATGAGGGAATAGTGGAATAAACAACCATTGCATTAAGCCATTATAGTGATGTATGAAGTACAAAGAATGGGTAATACAAGACAGACAGACAGACAGGCACAGAGAGAGCCGTCTTTAGTTAGGAAAGAGCAGAATATATAGATATTGTTTGATCTTTTTACATACGGCAAGGACAGATAGATAGACAGACACAGAGAGAGCCGTCTTCAGTTAGGAAAGAGCGGAATATATAAATATTGTTTGATCTTTTCACATACGGCACCGAAAGAGAGACAGACAGATAGACAGACAGACAGACAGACAGACAGAGAGATCCCAGACCCGAAACAGGTCATGTTTCACCCAAGATCTGATATGAACAGAATTGCAACAAATATAAAGAGAGGTAATTTTCACAGGCAAACTGATTTATGGCCCTTCCTGGCAATTGTCGGCCCTGTCAAACGTATGGGTGGAAAGTTGTCCAAGCATACTGGTCTTTTTCTCTGTTTGGAACTCGGCTTTTTTTGCCCAGAGTAGGTGGACATTGACGGAAGGCCGGTGCCTGTGGCCCGGTCTCTGAAAAGTAGGAAGTGACGGGCAGGACAGAAGGCTATTTCATTGATGCTGCGGACTCAGCATATTCTCTTGCGAACATTTCTTGGTGTGTGGTGTGTGTGTGTGTGCGCGCGCGCGCGCCGCGTGGATGTGTGTGTGTGTGTGTGTGTGTGTGTACGCGCGCGCGAGCGTGTATATATATATATATATATATATATATATATATATATTGTGTGTGTGTTTTGTGTGTGTGTGTGTGTGTGTGTGTTGTGTATAAGTGTGTGTGTGTGTCTGTGTGTATGAGAAAGTGGGTAAGGATGTGTGTGTGTGTGTGTGTGTGTGTGTGTGTGTGTGTGTGTGTGTGTGTGTGTGTGTGGGTGCATAAATGCGTGCCTCTGTGTGTGTGTGTGTGTGTGTGTGTGTGTGTGTGTTGTGTGTGTTGTTGTGTGTGTGTGTGTCTGTGTTGTGTGTGTGTGTGTGTGTGTGTGTGTGTGTGTGTGTGTGTGTGTGTGTGTGTGGTGTGCATGAGTGAGTGTATGTGTTGGCACACACATGTATGCGCCTTTCATTTCTGCATATCAAAATGAGCTGTTTGCAGTTCATTTGGCGAAAGGCATCAAGTCGACAAACACAAAACAATGTTCAGGGTGGGACCCGTTCAAAGAGAGAAGATTTTGTGCAAAACCAGTACATTTTCAGACCATCTGAAATGAACAGACACATGTAAAGACAGAGAAGGAAAAGTGTTCAGTCACTCTACTTTTAAAAGGTGAGGAGGCACATAGTGCTCAGAAAATGTTGATTCAATCGCTATAGAAGAAGTTCTTGTCGAATATTGGGATTTGTATACATTAGTTCAAAACACTTTGCAGCAAGTTCCTCAAAGACCTTGTTTCAAATATGTTCCATCAGATGTGATTATGATCATTTGATCATTTGAAAAAGAAAAAAAATCTGTTCCACTGATATAAGATTTTGTAGTAAAAAGAACAGATTTGGTTTTAATCGGTTTTAGTATGAATGGGGTTATTTGTATGTGTGTGCGTATGTTTTTAGGGGCATTTGTTTGTTTGTTCAAGAGTGTTGTTTGTTTGCTTTAGCTTTTTTTAATGCTGATGAATGAGGGTTGAGTATGATGAAGATGATGCTACGGATTTCCAAGCTGGTCTGAGGCTCCATGACAGGGCTGTACTCTACGCTTACTTTCGTAATATATCTCGGCGTCAACCAGGCCCGAGAGATACAGACACCTGCAGCGTTGGTCAGGAAATTTGAGCAAAACTCTCAGAGACGCATCCATTTAGTGGGTGAAACTCGACTGTATGGTCCCAGTCTTCCGAACTGAGCCCGTAGCAAACAATTCTGGGTAGGAGCCCGTCGGGGCAGAAAAATTCCACATGGCCCTGATGGGAATCAAACCCACGACCTCCCAGCCAGGAATCCGCGACGCTAACCACTTATCCACTGTGGCGTGTTTTAGATTTTTGTTTATGTGTTTGTTTGACTGGCATGCATATATGGAAATTGATTCGGACATGATAACAGTCCTGATATGGCCGCATGCGATCGATCGGACTGTGAGCAAGAAGAAAGAAAATGAGGTGTTCAATTCAATTCAAGATTCAGTTCAATTCAAGACACTTTATTTTCTTTCATAAGAACTTTGTGGTGTGGTGGGAACACATAAACACATGACATATGAGTACACAACATTGAATAATGTAAAATGTGCAGATGCACTCACACCTGCACATGCCCACAAATTTAATGACACACTTTCAGGAAAATGTTACACTGAATATATTTCCAATGCCGGACGAAATGAGCTTCATAGTAAAGCCAGACGTGGAACTGTCTGTTCAAACAGTCAAATGCTTTTTTTTCCTGCCCCATCTTATGTGCCACCTTAGTGGCATTCCACCCACGCCGCTCATTCCGACCCCCCATCCCACATCCCCCAGACCGCACCTCCCCATCCGCACCCCCTGCCCCCGTCCACAGCCACAGCCCTACCCGGCCCGCCGCAGCCCCGACACCAGCAAACCACACGGAGCAGCCAATGTCAACACGTCAAGAGGCAACCCACCGGAGGAGGCACTGCATTGCTGCCGAGTCACTTCGGTGGTGTTCAGCGGCGCCAGCATATGCAGGACACCACCTACGAAACCACATGCTGACGACAATAATTGCTTAGTCGCGGACCTGGCGTGAGTGAACTCTCCCTCAAGAGGGCGCCACCACGTCCGTCCAACGACAGCCTCCATGAAATACGAATGCTGCATATTGGTTTGCAGTGAAGATCGATCACACAAAATGACGTTTTATTGAAAACAAAAATTATACAATTGTCGCAAAATTATGTATAATTGTCGCAAGTGGAGAATAGCGAGTGTGGTAAATTGGTGTCGTTCTAGGCATGGTAAGGGAGAGAAAAAAAAAACAGAAAAGGGGGAGAGAAAAAGACGGGAGAGGGGAAGAGGGATGCGGGAGAGACAGGGTTGTGGGTGTCGTTGTATGAAGCGATTTGAGAACCTCATTTTATAGAGCAGAGAACAAGCGTGGTGTGTGTGTGTGTGTGTGTGTGTGTGTGTGTGCGCGCGCGCGCGCGCGCGTGCGTGCGTGCGTGCGTGCGTGCGTGCGTGCGTGCGTGTGTGTGTGTGTGTGTGTGTGCGTGCGTGTGTGTGTGTGTGTGTGTGTGTGTGTGTGCGTGCGTGCGCGCGCGTGCGCGCGTTTGTGTGTGTGTGTGCCCGCGCGCGCGCGTCGTCCTTGTTATTGTTTGTTTGTTTTTAGAGAGAGAGAGAGAGAGAGAGAAGAAGACAGACAGACAGACAGACAGACAGACAGAGACAGAGAGAGAGACAGAGACAGAGACAGAGACAAAAAGCAAAACAAAAAATAGAAGATCGATTTATCCTTCGACCCAGTTCTGTCACACCGTGGATGAACTCACTTCAGAGAACCGCCGATCACCGGAGTGAAAAGCTAGACGTTTGACTGGCAGTGACCGTAATGCAGACCTGCCACGGGGAGATAGCCCCTTCCTCTGCCAGTTGACCTTCATCTTGATTGGCATTTCTTTTTCCTTTTTTTAAATCAAGAAGGCATCGAGCACGAAGGATGAATAATGTCTTCTTATTCTTTCTTCTTGTTGTTCATCGAGAAGACTTCAAATGCTCATCCTTCTCTTCTTGTGCCCCACTTCTGGACAAAACTTCAGCAACATAGAGCAGGAAAGAAAAAGGAATGAAACAGGACACCGTGACTGACCCCTTCTCCTAGTTTCTCCCAGTTATAACTTTGTTCTTACCCCTCGACCTTTCGCTGCTTTGTTAGTTTCTTTGACAGCTAGATTATACAAAACTGTTGACCTGAACCAAACGAAACCCGGTTTGCTAAACGGTGCCACTCAGTGGGCATGTCCCCCAGACCGCTCACTACGGCTCCACGTCTACTGTCACACCCTGGTAGACTCAACACCAGCACCCCATAGGAAGCAGCGCATTTCCAGGCGTTATGAGGCAACCCACCCGAGGAGACACTGGACATCTGCCGAAACACTTTGGTGGTGCTCAGTGGTGTTTGTTCTGATCCAACATATGCAGGAAACCACCTACTAAGCCCTGTACTGACCCAGTACCTGCTTAGTCGTGGAGTCACCGTTTATGGAAGGGGGAGGGGAGTCCAAATCTTTTTCCGAGATTAGAGAAGATCTGTACATCCGAATACCATTCTAGTTCATTCTACTGCAGATGCACTGGAAGTCTGAGATCTGGGCGATGCCACTCAAAACCCAATGAAACTGATGCCAAGGACACACTATGTAGATCCTGCAGACGATGCTGTTGTACCGAATTTCAAAATCGGTGAAAGGAAAGGGAAAAGCTGTCAGGATGATTGCACAAAATTTGTCAAAAGGAAAAGGGAAAGTTGTCAATATGATCGAACACATGGGCAGAATTGGTAGACCTGCCAGTATTACCGAACAGCGTGGAGAGAATAGGTGAAGCTGTCAATATGATCAAACAGCATAGATACATTATTTTTGGCCCAATAATGCTATGGCCCGTATTTTGTTATGTACTTTGATGGTCCCAAAGTAACGAAAGGAAATCTTAAACGAGACAGGAAACAGTAAATAGTTTATAACAAAAAAGTAGAGTAACTCTTCTTGCCATGGGAGCAAGAGTTACCCTGCTTGTTTGTCCCAAAGCAATGGTTTTCTTCGGTAGTGACAGGGAACGTGTATGTCTCAGACACAGATGCAGCATCATGCGTACACAATGTGATTTCCATCACAGTTCTCATCTTCCTTACGAGCAGCACAAAGAGATTTCTGTTCAATATTCATAGCCTGTCCGTACATGAGAAGGCGCGGTCATCTAGCGATAGACGGACGAGAACAAAATGTCATCATTGCTGACAGCTGGTAGTGGACTGACCGAGAATCGGATGTCATTCGCTTTTGAATGCTGTCGATATTGGTGAAACCAAAGATGTTGAGCAGACGGGATCAGTATCTTCGCCATTGCCAATGCGCTCTTCGAAGGCATTCACTATTTCCTGTTGATCTAACTGGCGCTCTGCTTGCCTGTCTGTCTGCCTTTTATCACAGGTTTGGCTGTTTGTATACAACACACCTCACTGCTGACAGCTTCGAACTGAGACGCTTGAAGCGCGCACACACACACACACACACACACACACACACACACGCGCGCGCGCACGCACGCACGCACACACACACACACACACACACACACACACACACACACACACACACACACACCATGATTCACATATGACAAAAGCTACGTACAGACATTACGACGATCTTGCTGATAGCAGACAAGAAGAAGCTGGCAAACATAGTTATCGGAGAGGGCAGCCCAGTTAACTGAATATGCCCGGAAGAGGTTAGTTTCTAAAGCCAGTGGACGGGACTCCAACAAAGGCGAATAGAGAGAAAGCGATGCAACATACTGAGCCTCTCATCTCTGCATCTTGGGTGAACAGACAACGGAATCCCACTGGGAGTAGAGGACGCGATTGGTTAGCTGGGAACGGCTGACGCGCAGTTTTACGACAAAGAGGCGGTTCACCCTCAGCTGAGTTTCCATTGCTTGTGATTGACATGTGTCATGGACTGAGCCATGCCATCTGGACTGGCACCAAGGCAACCGTTCACTGTCTGCTGAGCTTTCCTTTCTTTGAATTGTCGTGTTTGATTGACTAGACCAGGTCATCTGAAAATACGTCACTAAACCTCTCTCTCTCTCTCTCTCTCTCTCTCTCTCTCTCTCTCTCTCACGATATACATTTTATTGTGCCAGTTGTTCTAATGTGGTATTCGTTTTCTTTAATGTGAATATTAGTGTTACCAATTGCACTTAGTATTGTTAAGAAATTTTGTATGTGCATCCCTTCAGTGAAGGGCCTTGGCCTATACTGAATAAACTTTCGCATTCACACTCGCATTCTCTCTCTCTCTCTCTCTCTCTCTCTCTCTCTCTCTCTCTCTCTCTCTCTCTCTCTCTCTCTCTCTCTCTCTCTCTGTATGCGTGCGCGAGCGTGTGTGATCGTCTTCAGATTATCTCCACGAGAAAAATTGAATAATCATGCTTTTTCATTACAAAACCTATATATCAAATAGTTAATCACCGCATGTACGACACATACACACGCGTGCACGCAAAGCGGAGCATACATGCAGACGCTTGCCACAACACACACACACACACACACACACACACACACACACACACAAGCACTCGCGCCTGCGCGTGGTCATAGTTGAACAACACAAATATAGTGATTCGATGACCTCAAAACTGATGGCTACCAACAAGTGGATAGGTCGCATCGTACTTAAATACCTAACACCGAATGGGGAGAGGCCACAGACTGACCAGCAATGAACAACAATGATACAGACATGTCACTCTTGGATAGTTCCCTTTTTAGCTGCCTTCCCATCATATTGATTGACATCACCAGACTGTGCATGGGCTTTTCAGAAGAATGTAGATCATTGACCCATCGTTCTCTCTCTCTCTCTCTCTCTCTCTCTCTCTCTCTCTCTCTGTGTGTGTGTGTGTGTGTGTGTGTGTGTGGTGTGTGTGTGTGTGTGTGTGTGTGGTTCGCGTGTGTGTGTCTGTGTCTGTGTGCATGTGTCTGTGTGTCTGTATGTCATTGACCATGATTTCAAACTGAAGATTGTCAACTGCGTTGTTGCACGAGTTCTTTACTGTTTCTGTAATCTTTTCTTCTTCAGAATCTCTCTCTCTCTCTCTCTCTCTCTCTCTCTCTCTCTCTCTCTCTCTCTCTCTCTCTCTCTCTCTCTCTCCAGTCCTAACCCTGTGCCAAAGTGCTTGCATGTCTCATCCATTAAGACAAATGCCAATAGAGATGCACTGACGGACATGCAGAATGAACACTCTGCAAACCTCTCCTGCATGTAAGCACGAGCGCACACTCTGACACAAAAGCGCATTGCTGCCCGGAATGGCATTGTTGAATAAATTGGGTGCAGATTCATTCAATCCTTCGGGAGCAATTTTTAAAAAAAAGGTCCACCACTGTGATTGACAACCATCAGGGAGTTTCAGCCAGAGGCATAGAGCAGAAAAAAAATTATGTATATACCCGCCCGGAGGAATTTCATGACTGGTGAAGGAATCCTTTCGGGTGTGTTGTGTTCTGGGCTGTGGAATTGGTTCTAATTTGGCTCTTTTTAGTCCGTGATGTCCATAATGGACGCATCCTCTCACGCAGAGGTGAGTCATGGGGTG
Source organism: Conus canariensis (assembly GCA_033310375.1). Lineage (NCBI taxonomy): Eukaryota > Metazoa > Mollusca > Gastropoda > Neogastropoda > Conidae > Conus > Conus canariensis. The sequence goes on from CM065725.1 coordinate 74,699,993, forward strand.
GAAGTCTCTCCGCTTCGTCCAGCTTGCCGCTGAGTTTTTCGGTCTGTGGAGCCATTGACTGTATTGGGTGGAAGAACCCTCCACCAGACAAGCTTTGTTTACTGTGTGAGGTTTCCAGATAATAGACGATGTCTGCGACCTTTCAGTGTCATGAAAATACAGTGTAGGAAACTTTCTAATCTTGGTACGGAACAGCTGCTTCATTGAGTCTTACTAGGAATATGAAGGAAAGTCTGAAGAAAAAGGAAATGACGGAGGTATGTCATACACGCACGCACGCACGCTCCGTCTCTCTCTCTCTCTCTCTCTCTCTCTCTCTCTCTCTCTCTCTCTCTCTACTCTCACACACACACACACACACACACACACACACACACACACAGCACACGCGCATACATAGACACGTGTGCGCGACGCGCGCGCGACACACACACACACACACACACACACACACACACACACACACACGTACGCGCGCGCACACACACACACACACACACACACACACGTCGCGCGGCGGCGCACGCCACGCACGCACGCACACACACACACACACACACACACACACACACACAGTGTTAAGGTTATATCAATTTATCAAATCTTGTAATGAAAGGAAATCTTAAATGAGGCAGAGAACATTAAACAGCAAATAACAGACAAATAGGATAACTCTTGCTCCCGAGGTCAGATCACTACAGGTCCATTATTCCAAACGAATGCAGATGTTGTAATGTTGTTTTAGGTATCACAGTGAAACATATTGAGTGTTGGGATATGCATGATGTGAAACATGAACACTTTACAGCAGACTCCATGGAAACCTTGTTCAGAGATGTCCCAGCTGATGTGATCTTTGAATTTCTGAAGGAGATCTGATCTATTTTCCGGAGGAAAGATCTTTAACAAAATTTCCGGTGTATTTTTGGAAGGTGTGTTTTACGGGGTTGTGTGAATGACGATTTTTGTTTGTTTTTGAAATGACTTCTGAGTTAACTTCATCGCGGTGACAGCCCTGATATGGCCCTTTGCGGTCGGCTGGGCTGTAAGCAACAATACAATTACCATAACCATTTACGTGTTAAAAGAATTATGCCTCGTTCCTTCCGCGGATGCTATTTGAAACCAAGTTATTGTCTGCAGTTGTCCAAATCCCCCATTCCACGACAAGTTGAAATTTGAGTCTGTTCCTATTGTTCTGCTTCAGCTTTGTAGTGTGATGAGAGGCGTGGCATTGTGTGTAGGGCCTCAAAGAAACGTTTAGCTACAATATGGTGGAGTTTGTCTTCCAGTATTCCCACTTCTTTTTCTGAAGTCCATTGTTCTAGCAGCAGGCGCATTTAGTTTCCAAACATCACCGAATGTTACTTATCCGTTTTAGATTTCGGGGTTGCAATAGCTCAGTTGGTAAAGTGACAGACTCGTGAACCTGGTGATCCTGGGGCTTGGGTTCAAATCACAGCCCAGCCGTTTAGGCTTTGGGGATGTTTTTCTTCAGAATTAACATCGGACAGAAGAAAGATTTTTAACAAAACTTTCCGGTGTATTTTTAGAAAGTGCATTTTAAAGGGCTGTCCAAATGAGTTTTTTTTTTTTCTGAATGACCTATGAGCCGACTTCAACGCGGTGACAGCCCTGATAAGGCCCTTTGCAGTTGGCTGGGCTATAAGCAACATCACCTTACCTTACCTGTCCCGAAAAATCCGTAAAAAAAGAAAAACGTAAACAGAGATTCTGTGGACGTACTCCTAACATCTTGCACACCTATGAAATCCCACCAGGGAAGGAACGTCTTGTGTGTGGATGACACGTTACACATAGCTGGCACCCTGCGTGGAAAAAGGCAAGAATGAGGAAAGAAGGCTGAGTCAGTGATATTGACGGAATCATTCAAGGAACGACTGAATGTAGCACCAGCAGGCAGCTCTTCTGTCTGTCTGTCTGTCTGTCTGTCTGTCTGTCTGTCTGTCTCTCTCTCTCTCTCTCTCTCTCTCTCTCTCTCTCTCTCTCTCTCTCTCTCTCTCTCTCTGCTTCTTCTTCTTCTTCTCTTACAATCTTTTTGTGTAGCCCACAGGCTTCAGCCTTCCCGCAGAACAGCTTTCAATGACAGTTTCACATGACTCCTCTCAGCTGGTCTTTTTTCTCCTTCGTGACCAAGAAGCGCGTGGTGTGCTCCGAGCAAGATCCTATTTTAGGACCCTCCCCTTCCCACTCCAGCCCAAGCCCAACACTAGATCTCTCCCTTTTTCTACCTTTCTTGCTTTGTTTGTTTGTTGATTTTGTTTGTTTGTTTGTTTTGTTCATACAACTCTTCCCGAGAAATATTTCTCACGGTAAGTAGGAAAAGTAAGAGGCGAGTAAAAGCAGTGAGTTACGGAAAAGGGCGGGGAACTAAAATAAGACTTTACCATCAGCAGTCAGCCTAAGCTTGCCATTAAATCATTTTACATCAGTGATCCAGTCTCTTTATATCGTTTCAAACACCCTTACACGATAAAGAATATATTTGAATGAACTTGACTGTTTTCTAATCTTTTAAACGGTCAAAATTTGGCTGTACTACAAAAGTTTCCTCTCCACTGTCAATGCATTCAGAGATCCTTCACATCGAAGGAGACTACGAGTTCTAGGTAATGAAAATTCTAACGCCAACAGGCAGTTCCATCAGATTTTACGCAGCAGTGCTGAGATTTGTTTTTTATGTTACTTTCCTTACGTCTTTAATAAATCATTGAAGCGTTATCAAGAACGGCACTATGTGATGGCCGCTGGATGTGACTATGCTGGTTTGTTGGCTGTTACGGCCAATACTTTTCTGGGTCCCACCTGCACCTTCGGGTGTATTTTTTTTTCTTCAAATTCGTTCAGAACGAATCACCGTCAGCATTTTAGAATACTTTTTAATGGTATTAAACTCAGTTTATTGTCAGCTAAATGTAAATTTTCCGAATGTAATTAAATTTGCTTGTAGACTGTTGAAAATGTTACCCATGGTTTATGAGCACGTTTTTGATCCACTGCTCTTTACCCAGTAACAAAAAAGAAAAAAAAATGTGAGGTGTACACACACGTATGCACATGCATATTTATATATGTGTATGTGTGTATATCTGGATCTATATGTATACACGTGATTGGATGTGTGTTTATCTATTATCTTGTATTAAGAACAAAGTCCAGAACAGGTGCTTGTCAGACATCTTGATATAATTCAAGAATTTGATACATGAGCAAACATGTATTGTAAGTGTGTGTGTGTGTGCGCGCGCGCGTGTGTGTGTGCAAGCACGTGCGCGCTCGCATCCGTGCGTGTGTTTGCGTGTGTGCTCTTGGTAGCGTTTGCGCACACTTATGTGGGGTATGCAGAGAGGAAGGGAGGGGGGGAGCGGCAATTCGTGCGCGTACGTGCGAGTCTGTGTGAGGGGGGGGGGGGGGGGGGGGAGGGGGGGGGTGGGGGGGGGGGGGGGGGGGGGGGGGGGGGGGGGGGGGGGGGGGGGGGGGGGGGGGGGGGGGGGGAGAGAGTGAGAGAGTGTGTGTGTATGTGTGTGTGCTTATGTGTGTGTTTGTGTGTGTGTTTATGTGTGTGTGCGTGTGTACGCGCCCGCGCGCGCGCGCGCGCGCGCGTGGGTGTGTGTGTGTGTGTGTGTGTGTGTGTGCGCCGCGTGCATGTATGTGTGCGCGCGCGCACCCGAGTATTTGTGACATATTTTTGTGCAATGGATCTTTTCGCCTCGTTGGTTTTGTTTGGTTTGGTTTTGCTGGTGAGGCCACATAACCTAAGAAAAGACTAGAAGTACGGCTGATTTATCATTCAGCAACACAATAGCCTTATAATCATCAACGTTCAGCTGCTCCTGTGTATATGTTTTTTCTGCTCCCCTTTGGACTTGCAAGTCACTTTTTCCTCATGTTTGATAAACACTTGACCTTTTAAAACCTGTGGCAGAATGTCCTTCTCACACTCTGAACTCTTGAAATCTACATTGTCTGTGTTGGATATCTGATGCAGTTGTACACTTTTAGATGGATTTTTTTTCCAGGTTCGGATTGGGAAAGATAATTGTTTCCTTTCAGCTTTACCTGAAGAGAAAATAATTTGCAGACTCCACAATCATTATGAAGCAAAAACTGTCGGATATCTTGATGTTTTTATTTCCTTCTTTCTTTCCCTTCTTTCCCGCTTTCTTTCGTTTATCCCTTCGTTTCTTTGATATGTGTGTGTGTGTGTGTGTGTGTGTGTGTGTGTGTGTGTGTGTGTGTGTGTGTGTGTGTGTGTGTGTCTTTCTTTCTTGCTTTTTTTTTTCGGGGGGTGGGGGGAGGGGGAGGGAGTGTCACGGTCCGTGAATGAGCTGTGTTAACCAGCCGGAGACGGGAAGTATGTATTTTACGGAACTGCCACGTTGTGAATGTCTCAATTTTGTAAATTTGGTGCTGAGATAGTAAGGAAGAGTGGCCACCCTTTGTCCCCCCTTTTCCCCCCGTGGCCCCCCCCCCCCCCCCTCCCCCCCCACCCCCCCGGGGAAGGGAAAAGAAAAAGCCATAGAAGAGGTGGGGTGATGGGCCCTTACTACATTCCGGGAGATTCTTTGTCATCTACCTTTCCCTCCGTCGTCGTTGCTATCTGGCTCCCGCCTCCCCCCCCCCCCCCCCCTCCCCTCCTCTCTCCTCTCTCTTTATTGTTTATCTCACATACTATTATGATCATAAACCTTACTACCATGCCTGCTGCTGCGCTGCTACTGCTACAGCTGCTGCCACTATTACTACTCTGCTATGCTGCTGCCGCTGCTACTCTGCTGCTGCTTCTGTGATACTACCACCACTATACAATACTGCAACTGCTGCTGCTGTCACTACTAGCTAGTGCTCTGCCGCTACTGCTGCGCTGCTGCTTCTGCTGATACTACACCACTACTACAAATACTGCAACTGCTGCTGCTGCTGTCACTACTGCTAGTGCTGCTGCCGCTGCTACTGCTGCTGCTGCTTCTTCTGCTGATACTACCACCACTACTACAACTGCTGTCACTACTACTGCTACTGCTGCTGCTACTGCTGCTGCTGCTGTTACTACTATTGCTGTTTTCGCTACTATCATGATTATCATCGGCAGTAGTTTGCGTTATCTGCGCAGATTCTCTAAACTGATTGATGTATTCTCAGTATACGGACCTATCAAACAGGTGTATTTTTCGCCTGGCAGATTTTTTTGCTCCAGTTTGTGGATGTTTAGAGAAGAGGAGGTGGTGGGTCGGTGGGCGGTGTGGTAGTGGTGGAGGGGGGTGTATTGCGGACGAGGAGGTGGGGGGAGGGGAGGGATGCGGCATGAATTTGATGATGTTTGATGTTTTGATGATGTTCATTCAGAGAAAGGGGAAGGGCTTCCAGTTCGATAAATCTAATGTTGCTTTTTGTATGCTGTACTTTTTTATGCTCGCGGTTTGCGGGTTTGCTTTTGTGTGTGTGTGTGTGTGTGTGTGTGTGTGTGTGTGTGTGTGTGTGTGTGTGTGTGTGTGTGTGTGTTTTCTTATGTTTTTTGGTTGATTTTTTTTGGTCCGTTTTGGCACATAATATAGAACATTGTATATATTTGAATGTGAATTTTCAAGACTTGAATGGCAACGAACGGCGTTCAAGTGCAGACTTCAAGTCCTGAGCACACTTTTAACATTATAATGCTAATTGTTATCATTGGTTTATTTAAGACTTTCTCCACGTTTTGTTTCTTATGTTATACGTATACAGCCCGTGTCGGTACATACGTTAGCAATATCGACATCTCGCAAAGAATGTTGTCTGGTACAAAGATAGCAGGTATAGCTCATAGCCAAATGGACGTATTAATTCACATCGGGGTAATTACGCAAGCCATGATTACGATGATTGTTCAAATGCATGCTGTTGTAAAGTATACTCCTTTTTGCCTGGCCCTTGTGACATTGAACTGGATTCCTGTTTGTTGCTTTTATTCCTCTTGTGGCACTTGATGGTTTTTTATTTAATTTTTTGACTACAAGGAAAACACCATGGATTCAGTAGGTAACAAGGCAAACATGTTAACAATTTCATCATTAAACTGTCAAGGTCTAGGGAATTATCAGAAAAGAAGAGATATATTTCACTATTTAAGAAAAAAACGATACTCTGTATATTGCCTACAAGATACTCATTTTGAAAAAGATACGGAAAAGTGTATTAAAGCGGAATGGGGATATGACTGCTTTTTCTCCTCATACAGATCTAATGCTCGAGGAGTAGCAATACTATTTAACAATAATTTCGAATTCAAAATAAATAAGGTGGAAACAGATATGCAGGGTAACTTTATCATCATATCATTTACAACAAATGAAAAGGAACTGTTGCTAGTAAGTGTTTATGGACCAAACAAAGACGACCCAGCATTCTATGAGGAACTCACAAATAAGATTAAAACGTACAAAAATAACAACGTTATTGTGGTGGGGGATTTTAATATGGTACTAGAACAGGAAATTGATTGTTACAATTATAAACACATAAATAACCCCAAAGCTAAAAAAAAGCAGTTGAGGATATGATACAAGATTTGTCATTAGCAGATATATGGAGAGAAAACAACCCGGATTGTAGGAGATACACATGGCATAGACCTACCCCCTTGCAACAAAGTAGGCTAGACTTCTTCCTTCTGTCAGAATATTTAATTTGGTATTTTGAAGATGCTGACATTTTACCAGGCTATAGATCTGACCATTCACTGATTACACTAAAGCTTCAATTCGGAAAGAAGATTAAACACAAAACGTTTTGGAAATTTAATACATCTCTACTAAAAGATAAAGAATATGTAAACGGAATAAATAATCTAATAGAAGAAATAACAAAGGAATACACAGATAAAGATGAGGGGAATGATATTAATGCTAACAATAGCCAAGATGAAAACCATTCGAACAGCTCAGACCCTAAACTAATAGTGTCTGATCGGGTCTTTCTTGACTTCTTACTAATGAAGATAAGAGAAAAATCCATCCAGTATGCCACAATTAAAACAAGAGAATCACAATGTAAAGAAAACAGCCTTATGCAAACTATTAAAGATATTGAGAGTAAAGAACTTAAATCAGAAGAGGATTTGAAGGCAATTGAAGAGAGTAATAGAGAACTGATATCACTAAGAGAAAAGGTTATGAATAGTGTACTACTAAGATCAAAAGCAAGATGGGTTGCAGATGGGGAAAAGGTTAGTAAATATTTCTGCAGTTTAGAAAAGCGTAACTTTATTAGCAAACAAATTGTAAAACTACTGGATGGACAAGGTAATATACTGGACAAACCAGAAGACATAAAAGTTACAGTAAAACATTTTTATGAGGATCTATACCGAAAAAGATCAACTATGAAATGCAATATTGAAGATTTGGTGAATAAGATACCGAAATTAACAGAAGAACAGACTAAATCATTACAAGGTGAAATAACAATAGAAGAAGCAGGGATTGCATTGAAAAATATGAAGAACGGAAAAAGCCCTGGATCGGATGGGTTTGGAGCTGAGTTTTTCAAATGTTTTTGGAAACAAATCGGCGTGTTTGTAACCCGAGCTCTAAATGAAAGTTTCAGAGAAGGCGAACTATCAAACACCCAGAAAGAAGGTATTATAATCTGTATACCCAAAGAAGGAAAACCAAAAGAATATGTAAAAAACTGGAGACCTATTTCACTTTTAAACCTTATATACAAAATTGGCTCCACTTGTATTGCTAACAGAATTAAAAAGGTCCTTCCATCACTGATTAGTGAAGACCAGACAGGATTTGTCCCAAATAGATACATAGGTAGTAACATTAGGTTAATTTATGACATAATACACCATCTCAACATAAAAAATATCCCAGGGATGCTAATTAATTTAGACTTCGAAAAGGCGTTCGACTCGTTAGATTGGGATTTTATGCACAAAGTGCTAGAGGCTGTAGGTTTAGGTAAAGATATATGTAAATGGATAGAAGTATTCTACAAAAACATTAAGTCTACTGTTATCGTAAATGGCCAAACATCATCATGGTTCTCAATAGAAAGGGGTTGTAGGCAAGGAGATCCAGTTTCACCATATATCTTCGTATTATGTGCAGAAATATCCGTAATGATCAAAGAAGAAAATAGTATTGAAGGTATACAAATCGGGGAGAAAGAACACAAAAAATCACAATTTGCCGACGACACTCAACTGATGAACACAGGGAATAAGAAATCATTTGAAAAATCTATCGAGATTCTCGATAGATTTGGGAAAACATCAGGTTTATTCTTAAACAAAGAGAAAACACAAGTAATTTGGCTTGGAAGACAAAAGCACAGTGAAATAAGATATATGCAACATTTAAAGATGATCTGGAATCCAAAAGAATTCAAAATATTAGGAATTTGGTTTACTCAGGACTTAACACACATGGAAAATAGAAACTACAAAGATAGAATGATAGAAGTGAAGGCACTATTTAAAATTTGGCTAAAGAGAATCATTACCCCTTTAGGAAGAATTGCTGTCTTAAAATCATTAATTCTGTCAAAACTGACTTACCTATGGTTGATGCTTCCAAATCCACCTGACACATTTGTTAAAGAATTACAAGACTTATGTTACTGGTTTGTATGGAATAAAAAACAAGACAGAATTAGTCGGAAAACAGTTATTAAAGATGTACAGGATGGTGGGTTGAATCTACCTGACATACAGGCTCTCATCACTGCTTTAAAATTAACATGGCTAAAAAGACTGAGACAAACAACACACAGATGGAGAGACATGTTGATTTTTTCATACCCAATTATTGAGAACATTGAGAAGTACTCTCCAAATCATCTGTGCATTACCACTCAAGACAATGTTTTCTGGAAACATGTATTCATGTCGTATAAGCAGTTCTATTATAAAATAAAACCAGAAAATGCTAGAGAACTACTTGCAGAACCAATCCTTTACAATGAACATTTTAAAATAGGAAATAAACTAATAAAACACAAAAACTGGAACAATAGAAATGTATTTAGAGTACCTGATTTGTTTAAAGCAAATGGAGGTTCACTATCCCATGAGAAATTCAGAACAAAGTATAACATTGAAATAGATTTCCTGTCTTATGGTGGATGTATATTATCCATTAAACGATACATCAGAGAACAAGGATTTGAGAATGAGATAAAAGATAACATTGAAGCAGAAGTCAACACAGCACTAAAGAAAATATATTCTGTAGATAAAGGTTCCAAAACATTACAGAATTATAGTAAAAGATAACTGGGAACCAAACTGTTGTGCAAAATGGACGGAGAAGCTGAATAGACAGATACCTTGGAAGAAATGTTTTAGAAAAATTCATCAAATTAAGGATATTAAGCTAAAATAGATGCAAATGAGAATAGTGCATCGAATAATTGCAACTAACGTAGCTCTGAAAGAAATGGGAATAGTAGAAAGTTATAACTGTAGTTTCTGTGAAGAGGAAAAAGACAGCATTGAACATATGTTCTGGAGATGCATACACGTCAATGATTTCTGGAAATCATTGCAAGAATTAATAAAAGGAAAGTATTTAATAGCGAATAATCTGTCTCTGACTGAAAACACAATAATATTTGGAGCAGATGACAATTCCACAACTGATACTACATTCGATCTTATAATTCTGATAGCCAAACACTACATTTTTAGCTGTAAAATAAACAAATGTAAGCCTTCAATAACAGTATTTCTAAAAATACTAAAGAGAAGATATAATCTTGAAAAATACATAGCAACTGTACAATTGAATCTGCTAAAATTTAACACTAATTGGATCAATTATGAAGTATTATTTGAAAATTGATCATCAAAATCATAAGATACCTGGATTTAATACGTGCATGAGAGGATATGTTCAGGATGTGTAGGTAATTTCATAAGGTATTCAAACATCATTGAGTGTGGTGGCCTGTGGCCCGCTGCTTGTCTGGCATGGCGATACCGCGGCTGGGACCCGTAGGCCGATCGGCAACTTAGCTGGTAGGTTGGCTTGTTGGTTGGTCGGCGGGGCACGGCTGTGGTGTAGCGATGTCATATTGGTAGCGGGCTGAAGAACATATAATTAACTTTCTTTTGATTGTTAAAGAAATATAAAGACACCGATGGACGGGATTTCGGTGCTGGTGTGTACGCTCAGCTGGGAAATGCTTAAGTCTGTTTAAATCTATATTTTGAAGGATCATTACAGTGAACATAATTATGTTATGCGCTATATACAACAGCTATCACATGGTACCACACGGAGAAAACATTACTTCATTATTATAAATTGTATAATTATGTATATTGTTTAAGTATTATTAATTCATAAGAAGAGAGAAAGTGGGGGTGTGGGTGGGTAGGGACGGGAGGGGTGTGAGTGAAGTGAGCGGGTGTGTTTGTTTGCCTTTATGTGCTTGTAGTTTGTAAGAACTCAGAGGATTGTGCTTAGTGATTTTTGTTTGTTTGTGCATGTGTGTATATCCAACAAAAAGAAAACAACCTTTCCTCGGCATACATTGAACTCTCACTCAAATCCATTCAAACCGAAAAAAAAGATAACTCGTTTCTAATAAGTTTCACGGATTATTTACTACAATATTGTCAAACATGTACAAATATGATTAACAACAAAAAATATGTGATAATTTGCATCCGGAAATGTACAGCAAAGAGAAAGATCATGCTGATGAAAGAATGGAGATGAGAGAAAGAAGGAACTGTGGAATGGAAGAGAGAATGAGGAAAGAAATAAAAAAAAATGTATTAAAAAAAAAACATTTGCTTGTAGAATACCAGTCATCATTGCCATCATGCCAATCATCATTATCATCATCTTCATGTTTATCATCAGAGATGTCATCGTTCTTGTTGTCATAATTACTACAGGCCCCCAGCTACTGAAATTATGATGACGACAAGGAGGAAGAAAAAAAACAGTCACCACAATACAGGAAAGAATAGAAATCATGGTAATGAAACAATAAATGCTCACGAAAAGATTATTTTCTGAAAACAAACACACAAACAATTTTTTTTTTTAAACCGAGAAAATAACACAAGAAATGAAATCAGCAGAAAACAAATACAAAATCCAAAGCCTTATCAAGATATAAAGAGGGAGAGCAAGACACACAACAAAAACAACTGACAATGAAAGCTTTCTCAGTGAAAAAGAAATTTACGGACTACGCATGCATTAACAAAAATATGTAGGAGCCACAAAAAGCCAGTACCTTGGGGCTCTCCCACACAATATCCATCGGCAGCTCTCCTTGTGCTGATTGAAGCCGCTTCCTGGGTTGTCTTCTCTTTTTCTTCACTTGTGATACGAAGTGAAAATATGCACGGTCGCGTACACACACACACACCACACACACACACACACACAACACACACACACACACACACACACAACACACACACACAAAAGCTAAGAAGATACCCAAAGAAAGCGAGGAGAGGGCACCAAAAAAATTATTGATTTTCTTGATGCTCATGTGTGTGTATGTGTGTGTGTGTGTGTGTGTGTGTGTGTGTGTGTGTGTGTGTGTGTGTGTGTGAGAGAGAGAGAGAAGAGAGAGAGAGGAGAGAGGAGAGAGAGAGAGAGAGAACTTCTTAGATTTGACCATGCTGCCGCGGAAATGAAATTTGTTTATTCTATTCCTCTTACTAATTTCCTTTCCGAAACATTGTTCATTTCCAGAGTATTTACAGAGAGAGAGAGAGAGAGAGAGAGAGAGAGAGACAGACAGACAGACAGACAGACAGACAGACAGACAGACAGACCAATAAAACAGACACCCAAAAATCAAATAACAGATCAAACAACAACAAAACCCCACCATGGGAGACTCAAACAGAGGTACTACAAAGGAATACTCTAAACAGAAATCATTATTAAGACGAATAAGGATATAAATATATGACGACAAGAGGAAAAATAAAAGTCACAAATAGGAACTAGAATAGAACAGAATGAAAAAAAATGTAGTAAGTACTGAAAAAAACAATTAACTTAGACAGAGAAATAACAGATGTAAGCTTAGAGACAGAGAAAATAAACAAGTAAGTATAGAGACAAGAAAATAAACAGATGAAGCTTAGAGACAGAGAAATAAACAGATGTAAGCTTAGAGACAGAGAAATAAACAGATGAGCTTGAGACAGAGAAATAAACGGATGTAGCTTAGAACCAGGAGAAATGAAACGATTAGCTTAGGACAAGAAAAAAACATAACTAGAACAGAAAAACACAATAAGCTTAGAGTACCAAGAAAAATACTGATTGAGCTTATGAGACAGTTGGTAGAATTAACGGTATGTGCTTTTAGGACAGAGAAAATAACGGATGTAAGCTTAGAGACAGAGAAATAAACAGATTTAGCTTAGACACGAGAAATAAACGATTAAGCTTACAACAGAAAATAACGAGTACAGCTAGAGACAGAGAAGTAAACGGAGAGAAGCAGAGACAGAGAAATAAACAGATGTACTTAGAGACAGAGAAGTAAACGGATGTAGCTTAGAGACAGAGAAATAAATACGGATGTAAGCTTAAAGAGACAGAGACATAAAACGGATGATAAGACTTAGAGACAGAGACTAACAGAATGTAAGCTTAAACATAACCATAAAACGATGTAACTTAGGACCAGAGAAATAAACGGATGTAAGCTTAGAGACAGAGACATAAACGGATGTAAGCTTAGAGACAGAGAAATAAACAGATGTAAGCTTAGAGACAGAGAAATAAACGGATGTAAGCTTAGAGACAGAGAAATAAACAGATGTAAGCTTAGAGACAGAGAAATAAACAGATGTAAGCTTAGAGACAGAGAATAAACGATGTAAGCTTAGAGACAGAGACAATAAACGGATGTAAGCTTAGAGACAGAGAAATAAACGGATGTAAGCTTAGAGACAGAGAATAAACGATGTAAGCTTAGAGACAGAGAAATAAACGATGTAAGCTTAGAGACAGAGAAATAAACGGATGTAAGCTTAGAGACAGAGAAATAAACAGATGTAAGCTTAGAGACAGAGAAATAAACAGATGTAAGCTTAGAGACAGAGAAATAAACGATGTAAGCTTAGAGACAGAGAAATAAACGATGTAAGCTTAGAGACAGAGAAATAAACAGATGTAAGCTTAGAGACAGAGAAATAAACGGATGTAAGCTTAGAGACAGAGAAATAAACAGATGTAAGCTTAGAGACAGAGAAATAAACGGATGTAAGCTTAGAGACAGAGAAATAAACGGATGTAAGCTTAGAGACAGAGAAATAACAGATGTAAGCTTAGAGACAGAGAAATAAACGATGTAAGCTTAGAGACAGAGAAATAAACGATGTAAGCTTAGAGACAGAGAAATAACGGATGTAAGCTTAGAGACAGAGAAATAAACGGATGTAAGCTTAGAGACAGAGAAATAAACGATGTAAGCTTAGAGACAGAGAAATAAACGGATGTAAGCTTAGAGACAGAGAAATAAACGGATGTAAGCTTAGAGACAGAGAAATAAACGGATGTAAGCTTAGAGACAGAGAAATAACAGATGTAAGCTTAGAGACGAATAAGATGTACTAGAGACAAGAAATAAACGGATGTAAGCTTAGAGACAGAGAAAATGAAGAGATGTAAGCTTAGAGACAGAGAAATAAACGGATGTAAGCTTAGAGACAGAGACATAAACGATGTAAGCTTAGAGACAGAGAAAATTAACGGATGTAAGCTTAGAGACAGAGAAATGAACGGATGTAAGCTTAGAGACAGAGAAATAAACGGATGTAAGCTTAGAGACAGAGAAATAAACGGATGTAAGCTTAGAGACAGAGAAATAAACGATGTAAGCTTAGAGACAGAGAAATAAACAGATGTAAGCTTAGAGACAGAGAAATGAAACGGATGTAAGCTTAGAGACAGAGAAATAAACGAGTATGAGCTTAGAGACAAGAAATGAACGGATGTAGCTTAGAGACAGAGAAATAAACAGATGTAAGCTTAGAGACAGAGAAATAACGGATGTAAGCTTAGAGACAGAGAAATAAACGATGTAAGCTTAGAGACAGAGAAATAACAGATGTAAGCTTAGAGACAGAGAAATAAACAGATGTAAGCTTAGAGACAGAGAAATAACGATGTAAGCTTAGAGACAGAGATAAACGATGTAAGCTTAGAGACAGAGAAAAAACGGATGTAAGCTTAGAGACAGAGAAATAAACGGATGTAAGCTTAGAGACAAGAGAAAACGGATGTAAGCTTAGAGACAGAGAAATGAACGGATGTAAGCTTAGAGACAGAGAAATGAACAGATGTAAGCTTAGAGACAGAGAAATGAACGGATGTAAGCTTAGAGACAGAGAAATGAACAGATGTAAGCTTAGAGACAGAGAAATGAAACGGATGTAAGCTTAGAGACAGAGAAAAAAACGGATGTAAGCTTAGAGACAGAGAAATGAAACGGATGTAAGCTTAGAGACAGAGAAATAAACGGATGTAAGCTTAGAGACAGAGAAATAAACGGATGTAAGCTTAGAGACAGAGAAATAAACAGATGTAAGCTTAGAGACAGAGAAATAAACAGATGTAAGCTTAGAGACAGAGAAATAAACAGATGTAAGCTTAGAGACAGAGACGTAAACAGATGTAAGCTTAGAGACAGAGACGTAAACGGATGTAAGCTTAGAGACAGAGAAATAAACGGATGTAAGCTTAGAGACAGAGACATAAACGGATGTAAGCTTAGAGACAGAGACGTAAAACGGATGTAAGCTTAGAGACAGAGACGTAAAACGGATGTAAGCTTAGAGACAGAGACATAAACGGATGTAAGCTTAGAGACAGAGAAATAAACGGATGTAAGCTTAGAGACAGAGACATAAAACGGATGTAAGCTTAGAGACAGAGACGTAAAACGGATGTAAGCTTAGAGACAGAGACGTAAAAACGGATGTAAGCTTAGAGACAGAGACGTAAACGGATGTAAGCTTAGAGACAGAGACGTAAAACGGACAGACAGAACGGACACGACAATAAAACAAAGGCCCAAATGTAGAGACAAAATGTAAGAGACAAAATGTAAGAGACAGAGACAACAGACAGACACGACATACACAGTCGATAGATCCACGTAGACAAAACAGGAGAAATAATGAATTCACTGTTTGAAAAAAAAAAAACCCTCAGAAAGGGCTACATGAAAACACACACACACACACACACACACACACACACACACACACACACACACACACACACACACATAGTGCATTTGATCAACATCATTTCATAAAATCATATAGATAGGAAAGGGGGGGGGGTAGAGAGAGGAGGGGGGAGGCAAAGCTTTTTCGAACAGGCAAAGCTTTTTCGAACAAACAAACAAATAAAAACAGACATGACATCACCATATTCAAATCATGAATTTCAGGAGCATTCGTATAATATGAAGGACATTCGGGAGACCACAGACATCCACTACGTCAAACGTCACCTGGATCAGTCTTTTGAGTCATGTTATTTCTTCTTCGCCGTCCTTCGCTCAGCCATTTAATCTGGAGACATCGGAGACTTTCCAGGGGGTCAGAGAGTGTGTCGTCCATCGGCTCACCTTGGGGCCAGGTTTCTGCTCTAAGTTAAATTCAAAGTGAGGTGACTGCAGGCGGAAGTTGAAACAACTTTTTAAAGGAATTGAAAATAAACCCGTCAGATAACAGAGAGAAACAAATCACACACAAAACACGATACGTTTTGCCCTCCTAGGTCTTCTTCAGGCAAGATAAACGACATTCAGGGTAATGAAAACGAAGAACGAGCAATCACTTGTCTTGTCGAACTCGGCGCAAAATAAGTGATTGTTCTTTCTTCGTTTTCATTGTCCTGAATGTTGTTTATCTTACCTGAAGAAAACCTAAGAGGTCGAAACGCGTCGTTTTATGTCTTGCAATTTGTTTGTCCCTGCCGTCTGGCGAACTTACTTTAAATTCCTGTTCTATGCTGCTCTAAGATTCCGGTGTGTTGAACAGCTCTGAAGGAAGTTTAACACGGTCATAGCACATAGCTGGGGGGGGGGGGGGGGCACATAGCTAGGGGGTGGGGGGGGGGGCACGCTGCAGAATCTCTCCAATGAGGAGTTTGGTGATCAGTTCATGTGTGAAACAGAATTATTATTTTCGCCAGGAGAAGTAATAGTAGGTATACATTGAAAGAGTTGCTTGCCCTTTAAGCTTTCATTTTTTTCTCAGTAGGATAAGGAAAATGCAACATTTTAATATGAATGTAACGAGAAAATATTCATATTTTATGAATGTATATTACTTTATGGATAGCTGTCAGTAGCGTCTCATTTTTTTTACAAGATTCAGTTTCGTTATTTCTGATATTGCTTGTCATTTGCTTTCTTCTGTTTCCTTTTCTCTGTGTGGGACCCAAAATGCCGAACAGCAAATTGACATGGCACTGTGACACCGATGTGCAGCTGGTGATGGTGATCAACGGAGAAAACTGTGTGGTACAAACAGCTTTGATTCCGAGTGCTGTGCAGATAATGCCGAAGGAGGCGAAACTGAACGTGAAAGGGACACTACAGAATTTGTTTCAAAGTCGATGCTAAATGATACAGAGCACGAAACCAGAGTGAAAGTAACAAAATTAAACACTTGTAGTACTGACAGCACCCGACATACTGCAGATACTGACGATAGACAGGAAAACATAGAATCCTGTCAACATAGCAACGCTTACAAATATTGGAAAGTCTGTAGGAAAGATGGAGGACACTGAACAGTCTCCTCCGTGCCTGCAATGAAGTGCAACATAATTATCCCCTCCAACTTGAGAAAAGATGTTGACAATGGAAAGCTACAGGGCCCATCTTGACTGTTGCAACGTGCTGTTTCGGTCATATGTGGATTATGCCTATGACTGAATGAGATGGACAGTCCCAGTGTCGTTTTGTAGATGAATACCGCGATATGGAATCCAGGTCTCGATGAACGTTTATAAAAGCCGGTTGTCCTGCTTATTTCCGACATACGTTTATTGTACGTGCCTCCCTCCCCTTCCCGTTCTCCCCTCCCCCTTTCTCCGCCCCGTCGCCCATTTCCCTACTCCCTCCCCTTTTCCCCACCCCTTACTCACCAATGCTTATGTGAATGGGCCTGGAATGCCTAAATCACATTAAACTATTCGTTTTCGTATTCTCTCTCTCTCTCTCTCTCTCTCTCTCTCTCTCTCTCTCTTCAACTTCCCCGTCCTAGAACTGATCTGTATATGACTTCTCTTATATATTCAGGCGGTAAACAATGGAACGAAATTCTTGATGGCATTAAAAAACAAAGAATTCCTTGGCATCATTCAAAAGATACTACCAAGATTACTTATTTAAGCTATTATAATAATAATTCCATTTGCTTATTGTTCATGTAAATGGCATATATCTGCAATGTATTCGGTTACCCAGATGATGACCTCTCTCTCTCTCTCTCTATCTCTCTCTCTCTCTCTCTCTCTCTCTCTCTCTCTCTCTCTCTCTCTCTCAGCTTCTGGGACAGGTGAAAAGAGTTTTTCCTGGTGCCAAAATTGCTGTCTCTGCCCTACTTCCTAGAAAACCTATTCCTTTGAAATTCATTAATTTGATGAATAGGGAACTGCATGTCCTATGTGCAGAAACAAGTGCATGTTTTTTGTTTGAAACAAATTTCGTTGATCAAAATCTTAGGACCGTTCAAAGCTATTTCACATCGGATGGTATTCACCTGTCTGCCAGTGGCTTGTCGCTCTGGTTACGGCAAATCATTCAGTTTCTGGCACTCCGTGTGAACCGGCCTCCACGGAATACGGGTAATGGGGCACACCCAGAGCTATGTCAGGAACAGTCCATTGCAACAAACCGTAACAGATCACAGTCTTCAAAATTAAAAGAAAACCAAGACAAGCAGCCTGTCCCTACTGAGTTCCGTCGGAGTGTGCAGCCCATGTTCCCCCAGTCAGTAGGAAATCGTCCTGATTCCTATCCTACAAATTTACCCCCAGAGACAGTCCAACGTAGTTCAAACAATCACTTGGACAGTGCTCCTGAAATTGTCCACCAGAAATCCAGTTGTTCTTCTAATGAAACCTTTTCCCACCATGCAATGCCACCCATGCCGTACTTTAACAGACCCCCCATTACATCAATGCCGATGTTTCCCCCCATGTGGCCTTTCTCCCCCTTCCCTCCTCTGCCTTTCAATCCTTGGACACAAATGCACCCTTATCTTCCCTCTCCCCCTGCTTAACAGAAATTCCGGTATCTGGAATTCAGATAACAGCTTGCTGTTTCGCCTTCCAAGTGCAGGCCCGAGCCCTTGCCTACCCTTCCCCCCGCCCAAATTTACCCATCCCTGCCTCTCAGCTCCACCCCCCCCCCCCCCCCTCACCCCCAGCCGTGTCTTCTTTCCCTCATGCTTGCTCCGTCTCACCTTCACCTTCCCACCACGCACTGACTCCTCCTCCCTACCCCCCTCCCCCAACCCTGTGAGTCTTGCCCCCCCCCCCCCCCCCCCCCCCCCCGGTATTGCTTAGTTACTGTGGATGACTGTACTATTGTGACCCGGACAGCTTGAAAGCGACATTTGTCTTGGCTGGTCATACTTTCCTGAATATTGTTATCATACACATACTTGAATTGTCCTTTGGACTGAACTTCATTGCCCTGCTTTTTGGATTTTGTGTGTTCTTGGATATTTTATGATTGCTGATTTTATATTTTAATTGTTATTGTAACAGTATATCTATTTTGTTTTATTGCTCAGGTCTTTGCTCTAGAATTAATGCAATGGACCATTGTAATGTAATTAATACTGATACTGGATTACGCATTGGTCACCTAAATGTTTATCATCTGCCAAATAAGATTCATGATGTCTGTTTTCTTCTAAACGAATCCCCTTCTATTCATCTGCTTGGTCTTAGTGAAACTCGCCTTGACTCCCGTTTCACTGATACAGCTTTATCCATAACTAACTATAACTTTGTCCGACGCGATGCACATCACTCTGGTGAAACAGGACTTGGAATATATATTCATCAAAGCATCGCTCACTGTACAAAAAGGCGGCGTGACCTTGAGCCTGATAATGTTGAATGCATGTGGCTGCAGGTAAAACCCTCCAACTCAGCCCCTCTTCTAGTTGGATATGTGTACAGGAATCCCGCTGCCACTTTCCTTTGGTATGACAACTTTGTACACATGATGGATGATGTATATAAGAGCTATCCAAATGTCATTCTTCTCGGTGATTTTAACATTGATCTGTCAAAACGGCAGCCTGCCTGGGATGCGACCACCACACTTTTTGGCTTGCATCAGCTTATTCATAGTCCAACTAGAATCGCAAAGACATCGTCTACATTGCTGGATCATATCTACACGAACAACAAAGCCATGGTATCCAATATAACAGTGGGCAACAAAAGCATAAGCGACCACTGTCTCATTTTGTGCACTTGGTCTTGTAAACTTCCAAAGCAACAGAATAAGGGCCACACAACCATTCAATATCGCTGCTTCAAAAATTTCAGTAAGGATGAATTTTTCCTCAACTTAAGCTTAGCTCCTTTCTACAGTGTACTCAATTACACTGATCCAAATGAAGCGTATAATACCTGGTATAATATCTTTCTCTCAATCGTTGATAAACATGCCCCACTTAGAAGAAAAAGGGTAAAACACAGAGTACTTCCCAGCTGGCTGACAAAAGACATTATTATAGAAATGGCACTAAGGGATGCACTTAAAACCGCAAAAAAAGTAGATGAATATAAAAAGCAGAGAAACAGAGTATCAGATCTGGTTAGAAAATCAAACTCTGAGCATTTTAGGAAGCTGATAAACGCAAACAGGGATACAGCATCATTATGGCGTGCTGTTAATGAAATAACTGACAAGTCGAGAAAGAAATCAGATAATACTGCGACTATGTGGTCTGCTAACACTTTCAACAATCATTTCCTTCAGGCAACTGAATCAGTACAAACGGCTGCCAGTGTCACATTCTTTAATCGATATGAGACTCCAGCTGTTCTCCTATCGTTTTGTCAAGAACGATTAAATACTAGAGATTCATTTAGCATCCCCTTGCTTGCTATTAATGAAGTTGGTTCCTTAATTTCAAAACTTAAAAATAAAAAAGCAATGGGTCCAGATAACTTAAATGCTTCTATACTCAAGCTTGCTCTACCTTACATTGTTGATACCCTTACGTATGTTTATAATTTGTGTATTGATCAGAATGTCTTCCCATGTGGTCTAAAGGCAGCAAAAGTCATTCCCATACCCAAATCAAGAGATCTCACTGATTTAAACAATTTTAGACCAATATCTCTTTTATCTGTTGTATCGAAACCTCTTGAGATGCATGTTCACAAACACCTAACTAAACATATGGAACATCACAAACTGTTCCACCCATTTCAGTCAGGCTTTCGTCGAAATCACTCATGCCACACGGCCTTAACACGCCTCTGTGATACATGGCTATCAGCCATCAACGAAAGAAAACTCACTGGAACTGTTTTCCTCGATTTTAAGAAAGCGTTTGATCTTGTAGACCACAACATATTATTTTAAAAAATGACTGCATATGTTCAAAATCCGGCAGTAGTCACCTTCTTTCAGTCATATCTTGACAACAGAACCCAGCGTGTTTACTTAAACGGTACTTATTCCTCTGAAGGAATAGTGAGCTGTGGCGTTCCACAAGGCTCTGTCCTTGGACCTCTTCTCTTCTGTATTTTTATAAATGACCTACCGATGCACATATCTCACAATGATGTCATCTGTGATCTGTTCGCTGATGATAGTTCTCTTCACTGTAGTGATACAAACATCATGTGTGTACAAATATCGTTACAACAAAGTATAACTGATGTCTTAGAATGGTGCAACCAAAACCGAATGGTGCTTAATCCGCACAAAACAAAATGTATGGTCCTAGCATCAAGACAGAAACATCAACGACAGCATCTTATGTTGAGCCTAAAAATGAGTGAAACCTTGATCGAGCATGTTACCGAACACCGTGTCTTAGGCGTGATCATTGATGAGAACTTTAAATGGCAATCACATATAAATCATGTTTGCAAACAGTTGGCTCGCAATTTGTTTTTACTCAATAAACTCAGTTATTATGTTGAACCACACATCCGGAAATTATTTTTTGAAGCCCATTGCCTCTCTCACATCAACTATGCGTCCACTGTCTGGAGTGGTGCCGGTGAAAATCACATAAAAAAGATCAACTCTATGCATAGACGGGGAATTAAGCTGATTCTTCCCGACAAGTCTCTATCAACCACGGGCAAATTCGCAAAACTAATGATGTTACCACTGCAGAGCCAACTGACCTATAATAAGGCAGTACTAATGTTTAAAGTCCATGCAAACATGGCGCCAACATATCTTGCTGAGTTTATCCAAATGGCAACAACACGATATGATTCAAATAATTACATTTTACCACGTGTCCGCATTGATTTGTTCAAATCTAGTTTTGCATTTTTTGGTCCATCTGTGTGGAACTCTCTTCCTCCGTCTGCCAAAACATGTCAATCACTGCCGTCCTTCAAATCAGCAATACTTAAACATTTACTTGAACAATAAATCTGACCTTTTGACCATAGTCTCAACGCCCTACTTTTATGCTTGCCTCTATATTAGCTAATGAAAATGTGTGTGTGTGTGTGTGTGTGTGTGTGTGTGTGTGTGTGTGTGTGTGGTGTGTGTTGTATGTGTGTGTGGGGGGGGGGTGGATGTGGGTGTGCGCGTGAGTGCGTGTATGTGTGGGCGTGTGCATGCATGTGAGCGCGCGTGCATACGTGTCTGATTGTGTTGTGTAATTTTGTAATTTTTTTTTTAAATTCTATAATTATTATTCTTATTACTATTGTTATTGTTAATATTATAATGTTGCTATATTCTTCATTGTTTCTGTCATTATTAGTATGTGCAGTCTGTTAAGTTGAATGTTGTAGAATAGCAAGGACAGATTGGAAGAATAGGCACTGCCTAAAATCTCTATCCTTGAGTAATAAAGTTTTTGAGTCTTGAGTTTCCTCTCTCTCTCTCTCTCTCTCTCTCTCTCTCTCTCTTCTCTCCCTCTCTCTCTTTCAGTTGTACTTATATGTACAAGTAGGTAAGTGTACATGTATACGTGTATATATAGTGGTGTGTGTGTATATATATATATATATATATATATATATATATATATATAATGTCTTTATTTATATAATGTCCCTCTGTCCCCTTTGACTTATTTTGTTTATTGCATCTCGATCCTTTCTTTATTAATATTATTTATTGTATTGTCATAGCTGATATTATTTTTAACATACTCTTACTGCTCTTTCTTGGCCTTTGTTTAATTTGTGATGTGGTTTGCTTTGTTTTTGAGGACCTGATGAAAAAAAGTATTGTGATGCTTATTCAGTTATCCTCATTAAAGATTTCAGATTCAGATTCAGATTCAATTCTCTCTCTCTCTCTCTCTCTCTCTCTCTCTCTCTCTCTCTCTCTCTCTCTCTCTCTCTCTCTCTCTCTCTCGCTGTGCTAAAATGATTTCATTCTGTGAATTTTTGTTTTCTGCCAGGACTAGTACCGTTCCGCACAATGGATGTCATGTTTTCCTAAATGTGCACGATTTTGTTTGCTTATTTTGTGGTTTGTTTGTTTGTTTGTTTGTTTGTTTTTTTTGTTTGTTTGTTTGTTTTTTGTTTTGTTTTGCTTTGTTTTCTTTTTAGATTTCAGATTTTCATAATTTTGACAAGTACGTGTTCTCAATTGCCTAACGCTTCCTGGCATCGGTTTTTCCCCTCCCCAAGCCCCCCACACCCCATCCCCCCCCCCCCCCCCCCCTTCTTTTTCTTCCCCTCTATCCTTGTCACCAATCTCCATAAGCTTTCAGCCCCTTAAACCCACCCCTCTCTCTCTCTCTCTCTCTCTCTCTCTCCTCTCTCTCTCTCTCTTCTCTCTGTGCGATGCTGTGTATATAACCTTACCACACGTCTTTAGAATCATTTGTTGTTCGAGCTGACTTTACCTTAAGTATTGAACAAGATACATTTTCAATGTTCAATGTTTGAGTGAACATATTACCATTTTGTTATTTCTAACATTTATATTTTACAATTCATTTGATTTATTGTTGGTATTGTTTCTTTTTACTTTCAATTTATATCAATGATTTTATATTGTTGTTCATTCTTTTCAGTAGTGTAGTTCATCTACAAGGCGAGGACTGAATAAAAGAAAGTTGTGTATAATTATGCTTATCCACTACACTCGAAAAAAAGAATTTCTCTCTCTCTCTCTCTCTCTCTCTCTCTCTCTCTCTCTCTCTCTCTCTCTCCCATAACGAGTGCTCTCTCTCTCTCTCTCTCTCTCTCTCTCTCTCTCTCTCTCTCCCATAACGAGTGCTCTCCTCTCTCTCTCTTCTCCTCTCTCTCTCTCTCTCTCTCTCTCTCTCTCTGGGACTAAACAAAAGGAAACACACGCAGATAGAAATAAGAACAGAGACAGAACAGACAGATAGACAGACAGACTGATACAGCCGGCTAATCGCTACAACTTCATCTGGTCCCTCCTCCGTGGCAGAATAATGCCGATGAAAAATGAATGAGCAGCAATTGTATTGTCACACCACCAGTGGAGGGGCTGTGCTCCACACGTGTATTGTATTGAACAGAGGATTCCAAGCTGACCAAAAAGAAACGACAGGAAGAAAGCTGAGGAAATTAAAAAACATAGAAAAAGAAAAAAAAAAAAAAAGAGAGAGAGAGAGAGAGAGAGAGAGAGAGAGAGAGAGAGAGAGAGAGAGAGAGATGGAAGGAGAAAAGGAACGACAAAAAATGGACCAGGAAAAAAAGAGAGGAAAGAGGAAAAAACGACAAGGTAGATAAAGAATACGACAAGGAAGGAAAGCTGCATTTCCTAGGATTAAGAAATGTATTCTAATACCATAAGAGAGAAACAAAGCCACACAAAAAAGATGACGACTGAAAGTAAGAATTGCTGCTGAAGATGGGAGAATGTAGGGGTCCTCAGACTGCGTGGAGCACATTTCACAGTTATGTAAACAGCATGTCTTTCATCTACCTCAACAAAGCTTCGGCAGCTGTATGCTATATGCTAAGGCCCGAGTGCTGACAAGTTTGTTAACTATCAAATACTGGCTATTAAGCTCATCTTGTTAGACTTACAATCAAACCAGAGGCACTGAACAACTCGTCTTGTGTGCTTTATGATGAAAACCTGTTTCGGAATACTTCCAATAGGTATTTAAAGATTAAAGAAAAATACCGTTCTATTTTCCATGCATTTAAGATAACAGAAGTACTGACCACGTAGATGACTTTTTTTGTTTGTTTGTTTGTTTTGTTGTGATGTTGTTGTTGTTTTTTTGCAAATTAAAACTCTTAACTGTTTCAGATATTTCATGTGATACATTGTGTAGCTTCCCCTTAAATTTTGTCAGTGGCCTGTCTGAGTAAAAAAAAAAAAAAAAGCTCTCTCTCTCTCTCTCTCTCTCTCTCTCTCTCTCTCTCTCTCTCTCTCTCTCTCTCTCTCTCAAACGTTTCCAAATTCATTTTCGAAACGAGAAAGACTGCGTGCTTTCGTTTTCTTTCACATCGTATCGACTTAGTAGTAGAAGTAGCAGTCCGTCGGCAGCCGACGAAGACGATGGTCTGTGTACTCAGCGATGACGATGACAGCGCATGTGGCTCCGCAGCCCGAAGCTAGAAGCACACAGGCACCCACAGATGACACATCGATGGTTTGAAGTTTGGACTGAGGAGGGCGAGGCTCTGTGTCGTCTGTCCCATGTAGCGGCGATACACAGCCTTCTGTCCTCTTGGAAGGCAGCTGTTGCTTTGAGGGTGAGGGACCTCCAAGATGATCTGTCAGCAGCAAGGGTTTCGAGCTCGCGAGGCTGGATGACGCACCATCTGTGATAGCTCTTAATGGTATCTTTGTATCTCAGTTTGGGCCTTCCCTCTCTACGTCAACCTTCCTTGAGCGCACCATACGTCAGTTGTCTGGGGATGTGGCTGTCGTCCATTCTGATGGCGTGCCCAGTCCAGCGTAGCTGAGGCTTCAGCAGCATCGACTCAATGCGTGTCAAGCCAGCTTTGTCCAAGCCACCTTTTCACTTTGGGTTATCCTCATGGTTTGGCAACAGCCACCTAATTGGATTAGTTTTTCTCCTGTACATCGACTTTGTAAACTGATTAAAAACACATAAAAACGCAACCTCCAAGTCATTTTGCTGATAACCCAGCCAGCCAACCACAGAGGCCATATCAAGGCAACTAGCAAGTTTACAACAGAACTATTGGTAGACTTAGACAGAAAAAGTAGGGAAAGAAAAACCAAGGCACTCAGAGTGATATATCGAGATGTACGCACACACACAAAGGCAGACAGAGTGAAAAGGATCCACAAATAGAGACACAGCCAGAGAAGAAGAGATTCTAGCGCTTTTTTTTTCCCAACGTTCTCGTCAAGAGCCCTAATCTCCTCTGTGTTCCAGTGCAAAGCCGTTATCACAGGTGACGACGAATAAAGGTACCTCACACGCGTTGCTGTGGAAATTAGCTGAGCGAGGTTGCTCAAGCAGATAGATCGATCCGTTAATCTGTCGGTTAGTTCCTACATCACTCAGCTGGTTAACGAAAAAGGAAGAAGCGGAAAGAGGCGGGATGATTTCGAGGAGGTGGAGGACTGAGGGTGGGGGGGGGGGGGGGGTTGGATGGGTAAAGATGCTACGGATCGTTCAGGGAGACTGTGCCATTAAAGGCACGTAACAGGCTACGCTGTCTGATCTTTGCAGGTTTGCTAACACACACAGATAATTAAACAGAGAACAGCACGGAAGCGCAACGCAGGCACACACAAATGCACTCACTGGCGACTCACACATTCTCTCTCTCTCTCTCTCTCTCTCTCTCTCTCTCGCGCGCGCGCCGCGCGCGCGCGCGCGCCAGCGCACGCCCACACACACACACACACACACACACACATTTACGCATACCTTTCGATTGCACGGCTTGTCCACAATTCAACACGAAGTTCTATCCACACAATGTGGACGCTTTCAGTTCCAGTCTTTCATTAAAGTCCTATTGGCCCTAGTCCAGTCAGAGCCAGAGCTGCCAGCTCAGAGTTTGCTGAGACTAGCAATCCCATTCGTTATCAGAACTTAAACGATCGAAACCCACTGACCATAATTAGATCCGCTCTATCCCTCGTTGTTGGCCAGGGCCGGTATGCATATACCTCCGATACTTTAACAGTCCGATAGGATCTATCCCACCGAGATCTATCGGTGGGACAGTTCATCCGATAGCTCGGCATGCATGGACATCCGACAGTGCCTCCAATAACTATCGGGTATCCGTGGCTGCTCTAAGAATAACTTGGCAGGGATTCCCCAACTTTCGCCCTCGCTGCGCATGCGTTCATCAGTTTAGCAGCAAAATGGCCGAGGGGAAGAGGGCGCGGAAACCGAATTTCACGGACACTGGGTCAAGCTGCCCTGCTGGTTGGACAGTTCAGTTGTCTCTGCAATTGAATCTGTCAGCTGCAGAATGTCTTGTCGCCTGATTCTAAATTTCGAGTACAGTTCAACATCATCGCATCTGTCCAGTTATGCAGTCTGTCTCGAAAAATACGTTCTCTTCGCAACATTCGACGTCTCCGCATTCTCAGAGCGACAAACGCGGCTGCCATTTTGTCAACATAGATATCGGACCGAAAGACGAGATATTGGAGGGAGGTACCACCTATAAACTTATAGGGGGGACAGGTCTCTATCGTGGCTTCTTGCATGAGAATTTTTCCGCATTATCGAGCCGACTACCGCAGTCGGTTCGATAGACGATTTATCGGGCCTATCTGCATACCACCCCAGGAGTTTAAGAAAATGTTGCTGGTCTCGACCGAAGGAGTTGAGAAAACAATTTGTGTGTATTTCTTATCCACTCCACCAGCCTCCTCCTTCCTTCCTACAACTTTCTTCCTTTTCTGTATATTATCCCTCTCACTCTTTGTCCTTCCTCCCCTAACATTCCCCTCTCCCTTTTCCCTACCCCCCTCTCTTCTCTCTTTCCTCTCAACTACGTCATCCTTTCATTTGCGTCATTTCTTCATGGAGGGGTGGTGTGTGTGTGTGTGTGTGTGCGCGCGCGCGTGTGTGTGTGTGTGTGTGTGTGTGTGTGTGTGTATGTATGTGTGTGCGCGCGCACGCACGCGCGCGTGTATATGTGAAACTATTTAGTCTCAAAATGTAGCATGTGTTTGTGCCCTTGGAATATGTGGCGCTCACATTTTTTCAATGGCCTGTATATGTCCTCTGTTGTCAAGATAACAAAAGTAGAATCCGTTAGAACAGTTGTATGCAAACCAGTGACTGCTTACTTAGCAAAAGTGATTCCCAGTGCTCAGGTGAGAATAAGTTATTCATAAAAACGATAGAGAACCTTTTTCAGGTTATTCGATTTAGATTTTTTTCCCTGGTGTTGGACTAGATTTGTTGTATCCTAATCATTCACAGCCTCAGTCAACTTCCAAAAACAATTTCATATTACTCCCTTTGTTAGAACGTTTAACATTTCCAAGTCTGAATAGACTATGGATGGGGAAAAAAGACTCCAGTCAAGTGGTTGCAGTATTCTAAATCATCCAACCAAATATCACAAAAATGTTTTTAAAGGATAAACAACCATACAGGTATACTTTTACTCTCAGACTTGGAGCCACAATCAAACATCCTTGGTTGTCACCTTGAGGAAGAAATCAAGGTGAAGGCCGCAATCCAGCTTCTGTCCTTCGCTGATTGTGACCTTTAATCTACATTCTTCCATTCACTATTTCCAGTGCAGCAACCCAACATGCTGAAACATCATACAGTGGTCTTGAATATACTCTCTCTCTATCTCTCTCTCTCTCTCTCTCTCTCTCTCTCTCCACACACACACACACACACACACACACACACACACACACACACACACACACACATATCCATACAATTACACACAAAATTTTATTCCCATGATCAGCCCTTGTAAAAAAAATGTGCACGCAATCTCTCCCCCTCCCTCTTCTCCCCCAGTTTTCTAAACTCGTCTACTAGATTTTTTTTTCTGTAACGGACCCATCCACCATCCAAAGGGATCACTGTCACCTAGAAATCTTTGCCATAAGAGTGTGAGAAAGCCTATCGCGTCGTCTGCCAATCAAAGGACGTTGCTCGTTCTACGTGAGTGAGTCAATGAGTGAGTTCTTCAATTTAGAGTCTACTCACACTTGGTGATATAAGACTTTTAAAAATAAAGAAGCGAGGAGATCGGAAGCGTTTATAAAAAATATATGTGATAATGGCTTTGTACTGGAAGACAGAGGAGACAAGACTCTTGGTAACACAACTGATAAAAAGAAATAAAATCGAAGATAGGGCATCTCTCTCCTATCTGGCTTTGTCTCTATCTGTGTAGCTTTCTCATTCTGTCTGCCTCTGTGTGTGTGTGTGTGTGTGTGTGTGTGTGTGTGTGTGTGTGTACATCTCTCTCTCTCTCTCTCTCTCTCTCTCTCTCTCTCTGTTTGTCTGTCTGTCTGTCTCTCCTCTCTCTCTCTCTCTCTCTCTCTCTCTCTCTCTCCATATATAAACACACATAAAAATTCATGCCCATGTTCAGGTCTTGTAACAAAATTTGCACGCAATCTCGTTCACTCTCCCTCCCTCCTCCAGTTTCCTCAGCTTTAAAAGGATCCCTGTGCCCTAAATTTCTTTGCTATGGGAGCGTGAGAAAGCCTATTGCTTCGTCTGCCAATCAGGACGTTACTGGTTCTGACGTGTGGACAAATATAATGTTGGAATTAGAAGTGATTTCCTATTTTCATCCAGCCCTGAAAAAAAAAACATTTATCTTCCTGATAATGAAGATGAATTAATTTTTGAAATAAATCAAACTGAATCAGAGATAAGTTGGTTTAAACTTGTACTTTGTCTCTTTTTTATCTAAATATAATGATATATGAATCGGGTTATCTGCTTCGCTTAACTTTGTAAACTCCTTCGCGATTGCTGCCCTAATAAGTGTGCAGTTCACATGCTGATGGCTCACAAACTACGTTGACCCAGTTTGGCCATTCTCGGAAAATAAAAAGGACACTCTCTCTCTCTCTCTCTCTCTCTCTCTCTCTCTCTCACACACACCACACACACACACACACACACACACACACACACACACACACACACACACTGATATAGCACAAATACAGAAAAAACATGCTCGTAATCTGTTCAATTTCTTAGCAAAAATGTCTAGTTTTCTGTACGCATTTTTCTCTCTCTTCTCTTCTTCTTCTTTTTTTTTTTTTTTTTTTTTTTTTTTCATTTGTTTTGTTTTGTTTTTTCTTGTTATTTTTTTGATAGAGACGTGACCTGAACCTTAAATACATGCCAGAGAACAGACACTACGGTGACCGACTTTGATCATTCCAAGGAAATACAAACCAAAAAACGCTTTGGCTGGAACAGGCGGGCTACGCCTTCCAATGGTTGACAGGAAAACACGGTAAACAAACAGTGGGAAGAAGACAAGAACAAAAATTAAGATTATGTGGATGAGATGATTGTGATCATGATAGTGGTGGTGGTGGTGGTGGTGATGGAGGTAGGGTGGTTGTGGAGGTGGAGTGGTGTATGAGGATGAGGAAGAAGACATGGAAAAGACAGGAGGTAGGAGGCGGCAAGTGTAATGCTTCTTTTTGTTGTTGTCCCCACCCACCCCCACCCCCGCCCTATGTCGTCCCCCCCCCCCCCACCCCTTACCCCCTGTATATCTTCATGTTTTCCTCAAAAGCAATTTTGCCATGTTCCATCATTACAGCTGCTCAGTACACAGCCACACCCAGTTTTATCCAGTCAGATCCTCAGCACCGCACTCTCCACGGAGTAGTCACCCTCAAGTCGCCATGAGCCAAGCCACCATTGGAGACACGTTCGGTAATTCAACTCAGTGACTTCACTTATGTCCAGTGATGCTTGTTCTGAATTCACATACGCAGGACGTTACCCTGTAGGTTTCTTAGGGACAACAACAACTGCTTCATTGCAGAACTAAGGTGAAAGGGTCTCCCCGTCCGGAGGGCGCCACCATGTATTCTCAACAACCGTCTCCGTGAAATAGCTGATACTGACGACTTAAATACGAACTCATCTCGAATATAACCATGTTGAAGAAATGGAAATTGGGATCACCACGAAACTGGAGCATGAAGGATACAGAATTGGAGAACTTTTTATGATACATAATAATGTGACTGAGGTGGAGCAGGAAGAGGAGAATGATGAGGAGCAGGAGGAAAAGAAGGAGGAGGAGGAGAAGAAGGAGGAGGAGAAGGAGTATTCTGTGGAGCTCCAGTCTGGCCTGACTCTCCGTGACAGAGCTCTACTCTATGCTCCCATCCATACTACAACACGGCGTTAGACAGGCCCAAGATACGCAGACACCTGCAGTGTTCCTCAGGAAATTTTAGCAACATTCTAAGAGGTTTATCTATTTGGTGGACGAGACTCAATTCTGCGGTTCCAATCTTTCTATTTCAGGCCGCGGTACCCTGAACTAAACTCAATGACCAACAAGAGCTGCAAATTCCCAGAAAGAAGACACATCTGACGAGCAATCTCCCAGCACGCACCAGACGGGCTGGTTACACTGTAACTTTATTCTTTACCTCTGAAAAGACCAGATG
Source organism: Conus canariensis (assembly GCA_033310375.1). Classification (NCBI taxonomy): domain Eukaryota; kingdom Metazoa; phylum Mollusca; class Gastropoda; order Neogastropoda; family Conidae; genus Conus; species Conus canariensis. The sequence goes on from CM065725.1 coordinate 74,730,824, forward strand.
ACCTCCTGACTCCTCCCCCAGTGCGTTACGACAGCCCAACAAATGGCCCAGTGCTCCCATCACATGGGAAATTAGAAAGGAAAGCCATTGTCTGAGCACAATAAGTTGTCTCAGTCATCGTCTGGCTGTCTTAGTGGATTAGGGCTGATTAAGCGCGCGCGAGCACACACGCATATACACACAATCTCTCTCTCTCTCTCTCTCTCTCTCTCTCTTTTCTCTCTCTCCTCTCTCGTTGTTTTTGTTAATTTCATGTGTCCTGACCATATGCTCCATTTTCATATGTATATATTGTCGCTCGATCCAAATGGACTGAAAAACTTTTGACCAATCTCCAAACTTCCTTTCTTCTCAAAAATTCTAGAGATATTGGTCCTCCATCAATTATCCCAACATCTTTTTCTGAATAATCTCAGTTTCCACCACTCAGCCTACCGTGATGGACATCGCACAGAAACACTGCTCTCATCCGAATCCTGAATGAAATTCTGACATCTCTTGATGACGACAAAGTATCTGTACTTCTTCTTCTCGACCTGTCTGCTGCTTTCGACAAAATTAATCACGAAATTCTCCTTTCACGTCTGAGCACAAACTTTGGCATATGTGACATTGCACTAAATTGGTTTATATCGTATCTGTCAAACAGACAGCAGTTCGTCCTTATTAACGAGAAACGGTCTTCTAAAATGTCATCAAACTTTAGCGTTCCCCAGGGGTCTGTGCTGGGTCCAGTCCTTTTCATAATGTACACAACGCCCCTGACTGAGATCATTAACAGCCATTCTGTTCATCTTGTTTGCCGATGACACTCAACATGAACATTCTGACACGCTAGACAACTATGACAATCTTGTCAAAAATCTTCAAGGCTGTGTCTCTGATATCAAACAGTGGATGCCTACTAATAAGCTGAAGTTAAATGATGATAAAACAGAAGCTATCCAGTTTACAAAACACTCACAAGCTCAAGACCCCCGTCTTCATCCGTCAATAGTCCTAGGCTCCACTGACATCTCGTTTATGCCATTTGTTCGTGACCTTGGCTTCTATCTCGACTCTGATCTCACCCTGAAACACCATATAGCCAAAATCTGCCAAGCATCTTTTCTCGAACTCTGTTGCATCAGCTCTATCAGACCTTTCCTTACAGAACAGGCCACGAAGACACCGGCGTCTTCCTGCATTCTGTCAAGACTAGATTATTGAAACGCTCTTCTCCTTGGTGTACCCGCAGCCTTACCCCAGCCACTACAACGTGCTCAAAATTCAGCTGCTCGCCTTATCTTCAAGGTGCTAAAACAGCACCATACTTCAGATCTCTTGAAGAAATTACACTGGCTCAAAATCGAGCACAGAATTCAGTATAAGTCGGCGTGTCTATGTTATAAGTTTATCACAGGTGAAGCGCCTACCTGTCTCTCTGACCGCTTCGAAATATATATTCCTACACGTCCCCTCCGTTCTTCCTCTGATGACCGAATTTTTCGAATTCCCTCATATAACCGAAAGCAGCACGGTTCTAGAGCATTCTCATTTTCTGCGGCAATACTCTGGAATTCACTACCATTCCATCTACGTCATGCCCCTTCCTTCCCGACTTTCAAGTCTGCACTTTAAAACGTATCTGTTCAAACGCCGGTTACAAGATACCAGCTGAAATATTACAAAATTACTACATGTTCACTTCCACAGTTTGCTCGTGTACAAATGAGCTGTTCACCGTGTCATATAGTGTGTTTATGTATGCAACATTATGTTTCAGTGTGTGTGTGTGTGTGCGCGGCGTGCGTGCGTGCGTGCGTGCGTGCGTGTGTGTGTGTGTGGTGTGTGTGTGTGTGTTGTGTGTGTGTGTGTGTGTGTGTGTGTTTATGACTTGTGAACGCAGAATTGTGTGTGTGTGTGTGTGTGTGTGTGATGTGTGTGTGTGTGTGTGTGTGTGTGTGTGTGTGTTCTACTTATATTTTTTAGATGTTGAATTATTAAAAACTTGTAAAGCGCCCTGTAGCCTATGTTGTTAGGATAGGCGCTATAGAAACTGTCCTCATTGTTTTATATATATATATATATATTATATATATATAATATATATGTCTGTATTATGTATGTATTATATGTATACATATTATATATATATATATATATATATTATTTAAAACGCCTAAAAACGATTTTACAAGTGCTCAACCCCTTGGGGAGCAACATTTGTTAAGAAAAAGTGTTAAAACGAAATCTACAAATTTGTTTCAAACATTGAACGCTATCGTCAGGATGATCTTGGGTTGCCCACCGCGGTGTTATATAGCGTGTGGGCCCCGGTTGCGGATGTTTGCACGTGCGGGTTGGCTGCACGTGTATTTTGAGATTTTCAGGTTGTTCTGGGTGTGTTCACTAACAACGATTTCCATTTATGCCTGCAGTTGTTTACTATTTCTGTTTTAGTGTTTAGAGTTGCTAGGTGTGGGTTTGCATAGTATTAGCCATTTTTCAGTTAAACATAAGTTGCATCTTTTGAAATGTTGCTGTATGGTGATGCCCTTTTTATGATTTCCAGGATATATTGTAGTTTGTTTTTGCGTCTTTAAGTTTCCAGATGTATTTACTCAGTTCTGTTTGGTTTTTGTATTTTTCTTTATTAAATGACTGTTTGTGGTTTGCATATCTGGTTTGAAATGGTTTTCAGTAATCCCTATGTATGTTTCTTTATCATTTTCTGATGTCACAGTGGCTTGGTATACAATATTTTTGTAGAGGCATTTGTTGCTTAGGGGGCACTGCTCTTTTTTTATGCAATTGCAAGATTTCTTTTCTTCACCTTTTTTGCTGTGTTGATTTTCATTTTGTTAGATGCATCAATTAAATTTTTGAGGTTAGGCATACATGAATACGATAGTTTGACGGTGTTTTTGTTGAATATTTTATGTAGTTTGTGTTCTTTTGGGAACGAAGATGTTAAGATTTTAAAGAATTCTTTCCCTATGTTTGTTTTGAGTTTCCCGTCGTATGGTGGGTTGTACCATATAATTTTTCTTTTCCTGTTTTTCTACTTTTATTTATGTTGTTGTCTGGGTTGTATTGTAGTTTGTAATTGTACCCACTTTTTTGCAGTGCTTCTTGGTATTCTACTGCTGCATTGTTGAATACTCTTTTATTACATGACAGATTTGATAGTCTCTTGTTTATGCCGATAGGTATGGTCTTTAATACAGATGGTGGATGGTTGCTTTTAATGTTTGCATAGATAGGTGTGTTATTAGGCTTCTTGTATGGTTTATATATGTGGTTGTTGAGGTCAAGTGTTATGTCTAAGTAGTTCACTACCTTTTTGTTTGCTTCAATGGTGTATATATATATATATATATATATATATATATATATATATATATATATATATATATATATAAACCTGTTTTAAACCTTATTTTAACAAATGTTGCTCCCCAAGGGGTTGAGCACTCTCAAAATCGTTTTAGGAATTTTAATCACATTGATCTTAATCGCTCCTCACGTTGAGCACTGTGACCTAAAAGATTTTAAAATGTGTTTTAAACCTTATTTTAACAAATGTTGCTCCCCAAGGGGTTGAGCACTCTCAAAATCGTTTCAGGAATTTTAATCACATTGATCTTAATCGCTCCTCACGTTGAGCACTGTGACCTAAAAGATTTTAAAATGTGTTTTAAACCTTATTTTAACAATATATATATATATATATATATATATATATATATCATTGTTATTATCATTATTATCATCATCATCATCATCATTATCATTAATATCATTATTACTGATGCTGTCGTTGTTGTTGTTGTTGTTGTTGTCCTTATTGTCATTCTCTACAAACGCAAAGGAAATTGTCAGGTCTGCGATAACCATCGTGGAATCTCCCTGCTATCCATCGCAGGCAAGATCCTGGCTAGAGTTCTACTCAACCGGCTCAACACACATCTTGAGCAAGGTCTCCTACCTGAGAGTCAGTGTGGCTTCCGGAAAGAACGCGGGACCATCGACATGGTGTTTGCTGCCAGACAGCTTCAAGAAAAGTGTCAGGAACAGAATGTCGACCTGTACTCCACCTATGTTGATCTGACCAAAGCCTTTGACACTTTCAGTAGGAAGGGGCTTTGGAGAATTATGGCGAAGTACGGATGCCCCAGAAAGTTCATTGCCATCGTACGCCAACTTCACGACGGCATGCTGGCCAGAGTCCAAGACAACGGCGAGACATCTAAACCGTTCCCAGTCTCAAACGGAGTGAAGCAGGGTTGTGTTCTTGCTCCCACTCTGTTCAGTCTCATGTTCTCGGCTATGTTGACTGACGCATTCAGTGACGTGGAGATAGGCATCGTCATCAAGTACCGTACAGATGGATCAGTCTTCAATCTCAGGAGACTGCAAGCGAAAACCAAGGTCTCGACAGACACTGTCAATGACTTCCTCTTTGCGGACGACTGTGCCCTCAACGCTGTCTCAGAAGCCACAATGCGACACAGTGTTGACAAGTTCTCAGCTGCTTGCAACAACTTCGGCTTGACAATCAATACAAAAATGACTGAAGTGATGCACCAGCCAGCCCCGGGAAAGCCATACGTTGAGCCAGTCATCACTATCACTGGACAGCAACTGAACGCGGTGGATAAATTCATCTACCTAGGCAGCACTCTGTCCAGAAACGTTGTCATCGACGATGAGGTGAATGCCCGGCTCGCCAAAGCTAGTGCCGCTTTTGGCAGACTCCACAAGAACGTATGTAGCTCAAGCATGTTTAACATTTTAAGACCCCCCCCCCCCCCCCCCTTCCCCTCTCATACTCACCTTCCATTACTTTTCGTTTTACCTTTTCAAATGCTCTCCTATTACTTTGCTTTTTCTGCCAGAGGAATTTATACAGTATTGTATTTATTTTATTCAGTACACTTTGGAGAAGATCTATAGATTGTATTACATATACAAACTGGCTGATCAAAAAGGTCTTTATAACCACAGCTTTACCTTGAATGCTTAGGTCGCGTTTACTCCATTCCTTAATGATGGAATTCATTACCTCTAATCTATGAGACCAGTTGTCTTCAATGTCTATTGCCATTTTGTTTGTTTCAAAATAAATGCCCAATATTTTCCCCAAACTCTTAACGATTATCGACCTGTTGCTTTAACGTCTATTCTTATGAAATATTTTGAAAGGATTTTTATTAAAAGACTCTTAGTACAGACTCGGAATCAGCTTGATTCCCTTCAGTTTGCATATAAACACAACAGAGGCACTGAAGACGCCACACTTTTACTTCTCCATCATGTTTTCACACACTTAGAAAAGCCCAAGTCGTTCGCTCGTATTCTGCTTGTTGACGTCTCCTCTGCCCTCAACACTATACAGCCTCATCTTTTGGCCAGTAAACTAAAGCAACTTGGCATCTCCTCTTATCTCATTCTCAGGATTATCGATTTTCTGGTAAATCGCCTCTAGTGGGTTTGCTTTCATAACTCTGTTTCATCTGGTTCTTATACATCAACGGGTGCTCCCCAAGGTACAGTTCTTTCTCCTTGTTTGTTTACTCTCTACACTAATGACTGCAGAGGAAATAATGACAGCCTTATCATCAAATTCTCTGATGATACTGCAGTCACAGATCTCTCCAACTCAGATACAGCTTTTAATGAAATTGTGAACAGTTTTACACAGTGGTGTGAACACACCAGTTTTCTCGATCTTAATGTCCAAAAACAAAGGAGCTGATCATTGACTTCCGAAGAAATGCTGATCCTATTCCAGATTTACTGATCTCAGGTACCAAGGTTGAAAGGGTGACTGAGTATAAGTACTTCAGTTCTGTTATCGATGACAAACTTACATTCACTTCTAATTCTCTCTCTGTGTATAAAAAAAATGTCAGTCAAGAGTGTATTGCTTACAGAAATTGAGATACCTTGGAGTGAACTGTGACGTTTTAAAAGCATTCTACAGAAGCAATATTGAATCTGTGATCACTTTTTTCATTTTTAGTGTGGTATGGTGGATTAAATGTGAAGAACAAATGCTTGCTGGAAAAGATTGTGAAGCGGTGTGGTAAGAATATTGGTGTTAAGCAACAAAGTTTAGGAGAAATGTTTGAAAAAAGAGTGCCTAAAAAAGCTCAGAAGATTGTATGTGATGAAACCCATCCTCTGTTCCCCTTTTATGAAAAGATGCCTTCAGATAGACGATTCCGGCAACTGAAATGCGAAACCAACAGACTAAATCGTAGTTTTTTGCCTCTTTCAATCCGTTCATTGAATAATCACTGACCTGACCATCCTGAGTGAATGTTCAATGCTGTCGTTATAAAGATAGAGGAGAGGGTGAGGGGGAGACTGGGATAGAGAGAGGGGGGTGGGGGTGGGGGGAGGGTGGTGGGGAGAGAATGAGTGTAGATGTTGTGGGGAGGGGGGATGATAATCAAGTGATAATGATTTTAAAATTATCTTAGTTCTCACCCTTTGTAGTATGTGTGGGTGTGCGTGTGTGCGCGCGCGCGCGCGCGCGCGCGCGTGTGTGTGTGTGTGTGTGTGTGTGTGTGTGTGTGTGTGTGTGTGTGTGCCCCTTTTTTACGGTTTATTTTAGCGTACAGCTGATTTTATTAAATTGACTGGATATAAAATGGAGTGTATGTTGGGTAGAGTTGTTGATTAGTTTTATGTGAAAAATAAGCCTGACTTTGTTTATATTGTTTTTAAATTTGTGGGCATGTGCAGGTGTGAGTGCATTTGCACGTTTTACATTATTCAATGTTGTGTACTCATATGTCATGTGTTTATGTGTTCCCACCACAACACAAAGTTCTTATGAAAGAAAATAAAGTGTCTTGAACTTGAACTTGAACTTCATTTTACTGACCAAAGCAAACGGAATATTATCATCTTCATTCTTTTTATCCATTCTCAAAACCTTAGTTTTTTGTGTATTTAATCTAAGGCCAGAAATTCTTTCGAACTCAGTATTTCTAAAGCTGTAAGCATGTCTGCTCTGTTTTTCAGGGGGAAAAAAGTGTTATGTCGTCGGCCATTTGTGTTATTTTGATATAAACTGGGCTTGTGCAATGAGGAGTTGGAACTTTAATGCCCTCTAAGGAACTGTTTCTAATTTTGATCGCAAGCAGCTCTATAGCCAATACAAACGCGAGAGGTGAAAAAGAACAACCCTGTCTGATACCACGGGAAATATCAAAAGGTTCGGAAATCCAGCCTCCGTTAATACTGCTTGAACTACCGTTGTTGAGAACATAAACCCACCTTTTAAAGTCCACATCAAAACCAAAAACATCAAATGCATGTAACAAATTTTCTGGATATTGAATCGAAGGCTTTGCAGAAGTCTACTGCTAGTAGATATCCATCCTCATTACGTGCGTTTAAGTAGTTTATTACATCATCTATGGACCTTATAATTGTTGCAATATTTCAACCTTTCAGATAGCCAACCTGATCGTTGTGAACTAACTTATGAATAATTCCATATCTTTCAATTACCCCTATGTCAAGACTGTCTAATTCAAGGGAAATAAGAAGCAAGAACGCATAGTTTCCGATATCAGGTTATATCCCTTGGATGCTCTTGCGTGCTGTTTTGGATGACTGATAAATCTTTTTCATAAACTGGTAACAATGAACGCAGTTTTTCTTTGTTTTCTGACAAAAACAATCTTTGAATGCATTAAAAGAACATACTGTTTCCTATGTAGCTTCCTTTCTCGATTTGGTCGACAGAGATTGGCTGCTCAGTGTTCACTTTTTACTTGCGGCGAGAGATCGCTAGGGAATGAGTGCGTTTTTTGGTCAAGAAGTGGATTTTTATTTTACCTGTATTACACACACATGCACACGCACATGCGCACGCGCGCGCGCATGCATGCACTCACTCACGCACGCACGCATGCACGCACGCTCAAACACAGGATCTGAGGTCTGTATGTTCTGGGAAATATCCGAAAATGCTTTTTTCTGTCAAATGCAGAGCCAATAGATGTCAGTATACTAAGTACACGACATGACGGAAAGGTACTATGTGTCATCTACTGTGTTTAACAATTGAAGAACTCGAAACACTGTGCCCTTCTTCTATTCCGTGGGAATGTCCTAAAGAAGTGACCGAGGTGATCTTCCAGGATATATTTCCAAGTTCTTAAGTTCTCTCTCTCTCTCTCTCTCTCTCTCTCTCTCTCTCTCTCTCTCTCTGTGTGTGTGTGTGTGTGTGTGTGTGTGTGTGTGTGTGTGTGTGTGTGTGTGTAATATAGTCCTATGTTTTTCTACCTCTGTGGTCCATTCACTTATCTTTGTTTTGAAAACTTTGTACACTTTTTTCTCATTACTATTTGCAACATTCCACATCCATTCAGCGCCTATTTTGAGGGGATAAGTGACCGTTCTTCGTTTTCGTTCTCTTGAATGTTGTTTATCTTGCCTGAAGAAGACCGAAAAGGTCGAAACGCGTTGTGTTTTGTCTTGTAATTTGTTTGTCTCTTTCGTTCGGCGGAACAGTAATTTTTCTCCTCCTAAGTTTATTTATAGCACGCCCGTATTTTCGTTGTAGTCTGATGACTAGGCGGTGAGACTTTACAAATCGTTCAGAGTGAGCACTAACTGTCCATTCTGCAGAATGTGTTTTATCCACATCGTATTTGTACGAAAATCAGCGGTGCCATTCTCCCCCAAGAAGGCAACGTTTTCACTCACTTCTACCTTCTTTTCTTTTTAACCGACTGTCTGTAGAGAAGAGAACGCAAAAAAAACACCGAACGGGTCTCAACCATGTCTTCCTGAAGGTTGTCTTTCCACCGCTTTCTCTGTCTGCCCGTTCTTCTCTTTCCTGTAGGATGGTTTCTGCAAGGCCGGAAGATCGAGAGATGTGATCATGCCTTTCATTTTGTTTTTTGACCATTGCTAGCAGGTCTTCTTCAATAGGGCCAATCACAGCCTCGAACCATCCGTGCACTCCTTCACTGGTGACATTTTGTTAAGACTCGTAGGATTTTGCAGAAGCATTTCATTTCAAATACCTGGGTTCTTCTTCCTAGATCTGCCGTCAGGTCCACGTTTCACAAGTCTAGAGATAGATTGATATCACATGTGCGCCACATTCTCACTTTGGAACCGAAAGAACAAGAACTATTTATTGTTCCAGGTGATTCTGAGATTTGAGAGCACTGTCAATGCTTGGGACGTTGTGGGCAAGTTATTCCACCGTGATTATTAGAGGGATTCTGCACAAATTTTTCATAAAGGGGGGTTGGGGGGGGGGGGGTCATAAAGGGAGGGGAGTATGAATAGTTAAATGATGGCGTTCATACACATAGATAGATAGACAGACAGCATAGATTGATAAAGAGAGAGATAGTATGTGTGTGTGTGTGTGTGTGTGTGTGTGTGTGTGTGTGTGTGTGTGTGTGTGTGTGGGGCGTGCGTGCGTGGGTGTGTGCGTGTGCGCGCGCGCGCGCGTGTGTGTGTGTCCCTGTGTATCCGTGTGTGCATGCGTGCGTGCGTGCATGTGTGTGTGTGTGTGTGTGTGTGTGTGTGTGTGTGTGTGTGTGTGTGTGTGTGTGTGCTTCTTTGTGCCTGCTTTATAAGCGGGGGGGAAAGAACGTATATGATTAAACGACGGAAATTTTATTCGTGTCGTAGATTCTTTTCAAGGACGCAAGATCAACCAAATATGTATCATCTTTCTTCATACTTTCCCTGCATCACCCCCATACAGACCCTACCACACGTATCCCTTCAAGCCACCCCCACCCCACCCTACTACCCACCCTGACCATCTGTCTGTCTGTCTGTCTGTCTGTCTTCTCTCTCTCTCTCTCTCTCCTCTCTCTCTCTCTCTCTCTCTCTCTCCAATTCCTTCCTGCTATCTCAGTTTAATCTTCGCGCTCAAGCAGTTTATTCTGACAGCACTGCGAGAGATAATTATCTTCTCTCTCTCGTCTGAACTCCCCACCCTCCACCCCCCCCAACCCCATCCTATCCCATCCCGCCTGGATCCAAAAAGATTGGAACGTTAAATGTGTGTCCTAGATCTTCTCGATCAATCTGATAAAGATCGTTCCCGTGACGAAACGATTTTTTATTGCGTCACGACGCACGCGGATTAGTGACCCAGAATTCGAGGTGTTCCAATTCGGGAGAGAAAAAAAGCATTAAGAGGAATAAAACGTTTGCCTGTCGTAGGACGCCACGCCTGCCCCCCCCCCCCCCCCCCCCCCCCCCCCCTCTCTAACCTATGTCTTCGGGCGAGTTAGTATAAATGTGTGTGTGTGTGTGTGTGTGTGTGTGTGGGGTGTGCGCGCGCGCGAGCGCGTGCGTGCGTGCGTTTGTCCGTGCGTGGTGTGTGTGTGTGTGTGTGTGTGCCCTTAACAACTTGAAGTCTTTAGATGAGGAGCTCACCTCATGCAGGAGTTCTGTCCCTTAACTCCTCACACGTTAGGGAGACTGGGCCGTACCCAGCCATAACTCTCGATGCCCTTTGCCAGTAATTCCGCCATCTGGCTTGGAACCAATCATTCCGGAATGGCCGGACGGATGGCTCAAGTCCATGTTGTCTCAGGACTTCGCTATTGGACACCTGTGGTCAGCTGGGGAATGAAAGCCTTGTGATGTTCATTTTGTTTCTCACCGACCAGATCCAGACAGAACACCTGTTACTTACCATATAAAGTTATTCTTTTCACCTAATCCTATGACATCGCGAGCGACTTCATGAGATCATAGACAGATGTAACATCCCTCCCCCCCTCCCCTCCCCCCCTCCCGTTGTTGTTGTTGCTGCTGCTGCTGTTGTCGTTGTTGTTGTTTTGTTGTTATTGTTGTTTTTATTTGTTTGCTTTTTGTTGCTCTTACAGCATGGTGGTCACACTGAAGCCAGATTCCCTATACCTATATGCAGGACTAGACTGACATAGTTTCAATGCGTGCATGCTGTGCATGTGTGTGTGTGTGTGTGTGTGTGTGTGTGTGTGTGTGTGTGTGTGTGTGTAAAGTTTCCATGCGTGCGTGCGTGCGTGCGTGCGCGCGTGTGTTCGTTCGCTCGTTCTTTGTTTTTACGTCTTTTCACCATAAGTGATATTAGACCAAAGTGTGCGTGAGTGAGTGCATTCTGTCTGTGAGTGTGTGAGAGTGTAAATGTGTGAGGTAATGAAAACTGTGAACACTGCATTAACAGTAAAGAGGTAATGTTAAAGATACATATAACAAACAAAATGCAAATACAGAAAAGTGGGTGGGTGGATGTGTCCCTCACCACTAACTTACATTGGAAGAAGAAGAAAAAAATCTACAGGAATGACCTAATGGGGGTGTGAATTATGGATTCAGCAATTTGTAGTAAAACCTTTGTGTCATATAATAAATCTTGTATGTTTTCTTCCGAAATATTCCTTGCTGTGACTGAATCAGGTACAAAACCTCGGAGACTTTTACAATGAAATAAAATGTGATTAACTGTGAATTGTGCACCACATAGGCAATATACATTTTTGGAGAATTTTGTTTTTAAAGCGTTAATTTTTAGGCGGAAAAAAAGGGAAGTGACAAGTCTAGAATAATATAACGGTGCATTTGACAACTTTCTTGATACAATTTCCAACGGAACTGCAGCTGTATTTTGTGTTAGAGTCTTTTCATCAGAACGTCTGCTAATTTTTTTCCATGCTGTTGTTTCTAGCAGCCTGCAATTTTCATGTAGTGACAAAGGAAGTGTCATGTCTACAGTCTTCTCTAAACCTTTTGCGCCTCTTTTAGCAGCTCTGTCGGCCATTTCATTTCCATTTATGTTACAGTGCGAAGGCACCCAACAAAACTCAATGACTGTGCCTTTAGTCGACAAGCAATGTAATAAATAATGAATTTCGTACACAAGGTCAGGCCGTGTATCGATACTGAAGGAGTTCAGTGAACATAAAACCGATTTAGAATCCACCAATATCACAGTTTTAAATACTGTCATTGCAAAGTTCACCAAGAATTCTAAAGCTAGCATGATGGCAGTCAATTCGGCTGTAAAAATTGACAGTTTTTTTGCCGATGTAGAAACATTTTTCAATTTTCAGTGCCGGTATGACAAAGGCCGCACCAACATTATCACTGTCAAGTACGGAGCCGTCTGTAAAAACCTGAAGATGATTTTGATATTTTTCATAGATACGTGTTTATGCAATTGAATTCATAACATTTATATTTTCTTCTTTTCTCAATTTAGAATAGCTGATATCATATGATGGTTTTAATGTTTCCCATGGTGGTATAGGCACGAATGATGGTCTTACTGACATGTCTTTGATGCTTATTCCTGAACTTTCAATTAAATTAGAGGTATATGTTGCTATTGTCATTAGCGACGATATATTGTTTGCCCTTTTAGGAAAATCACACTCAGTTCTTAGTTTCAATTCTTCCCCAATGAAATTGTCACTTGTACTTGCTTTCAACACAAATTTTGAAGTAGCAAGTTCACGATAATCATCAAGCGGTAAGATTCCAGCTGCTCTGTATGTTTCTTTGTTTGACGCATGACTCGGAAGGCCAAGAGCTAGTTTATAGGCTTTACAGTCAATACTTTGTAATTTTTGTAACAGGTATTTTGGAGCACTAAAATAAATTTCTTGTCCATAAGAAAGTTTGGACCTAACAAGTGCTGTAGAAAGATGAATCAAGGTTTCAGGGTCCATTCCCCAAGGTAATCTACTAATGGTCTTTAAAAGATTTAGGCTATGTCTTGCCTTTGTTAGAATATACTCAAAATACATATTCCATGTCAGCTTTGATGTAAGAATTAATCCCAAGAACTTGACGTTTTGTTTATATTCTAAAGGTTCACCAAGCAGTTTTAAGATCGGTAATTTTGCTGGATTACTACCAGAGTTAAATAGTATCATATTAGTTTTTTCAGGGGATAAAGATCATCCATTTTGAAACATGTATTTTTCAATGTTATCAAGTTCAAACTGGTACAATCTTCTTATGTAATTTTGGGCTCTTTGTGGTGTCGACTTTTTTAAGGTTACGTCCATCCACATACATATATCATCTGCATATTGGACGAGAGTTACTTTGCTTGATACCGCCTTTGGCAGGTCATGTATCATGATGTTGAAAAGTATAGGTGCAATCACTGAGCCTTGAGGGATACCCATGTCTAGACTCCTAGGGGCAGAGTATGTTGTTCCCACTCTGGCCACCATTGACCTGTTTGTTAGAAAATTGTTGATAGATCTGTAGATATTTCCAGATAGTCCAATTGTTTTCAGTTTGTACATGAGACGACTGTGCCAAACCTGATCGTATGCTTTTTTTACATCAAAAAAGGTTGCCAATACGCTCTTTCTACGAGCAAATTGCCGCTTTATTTCTGTAGATAGTTTAACTAAATGTTCAACGCCAGATCTTCCTTTCCTAAAACCAGTTTGATTTACAGGTATAATTTCATTCTTTTCACAGTAATGTAATAGCCGATTTAGTATAATTTTCTCAAACAGCTTACCCGAATGTGAAGTAAGTGCTATGGGGCGATAGCTATTTTTGTCACTGTTAGGTTTTCCAGCCTTAAGAATAGGTATGACAATAGTATCTTTCCATAGCTGTGGAATGACACCATTGTCCCAGCATTTTTGAAAAATTTTATGTAGAAAAGCAATACCATTTTCAGGAATGTGTTTTAACATTTCATTGCTGACTACATCCAGACCAACTGAACATTTTTTGTTGTTTAATGAGCATATTGCAGTTTTAACCTCGGTCAGTGTTATAGGTGAGTTAATATAGTGATCCTTTTGTGGAACTGGATCTGCATACAACGAATCTAATTTAGCTTTTTCTCTATGGGCTCTACAGTGAAATGATAGTCCTTCTACACTGCTATTATTTGAAAACATACTAACAAAGGTTTCTGCTTTTTCCATATCTGACGGAACCTTGTCATTGTCGCCCATTTTTATTGGATAACTTGGAAATCTAATTCCATTTTTTCATGTCCGTAATTTTTTTCCAGACCGTTTTTGAATCTCTATGCCCAGTAACTTGTTTAGTGCAAAAAGATTGCCAGTATTCTCTTTTGGCACAATTAACAACTCTGTTACAATGATTTTTTGCAGTCTTCATCGCAGCATGATTTTCTTCAGTTTTATCTTTTACGTAGAGTTTATATTTTTCTTTTTTATTATTTACTGCCTTCTCACAATCATCATTCCACCAAACGTTGCCAGTGTGATTAGTAAATCTAAAAGTTCTTAAAAGCGCGCGCGCGCGTGTGCGTGTGTGTGTGTGTTGTGTGTGTGTGTGTGTGTGTGTGTGTGTGTGTGTGTGTGTGTGTGTGTGTGTGTGTTGTGGTGTGTGTGTGGACGTTAACCATCAATGAGACTAAAGGTAACCGCCATCCTATCCCAAGCCCCTGAGAGGTGTGGAACAAGCACAATGTCATGCTGGTTGTACATCTACATGGCCAACCTTTCAGCGAAAGAAACAGCGGATTGAGGCAACAAGGGCGATCATTTTCACCAGGACGGCCGGAGCGGCAGAGAGGCTAAATGATCCAACCTTTTGTTTTTGTTTTTTCCGTGTGTGTGTGTGTGTGTGTGTGTGTGTGTGTGTGTGTGTGTGTGTGTGTGTGTGTGTGTGTGTTTAACGTCCGACAGCTACTGTCCAAAATGTAATGTAATGTAATCTAAAAGGATATTAATAGAGCGCTTTACCTCGCAAGAGCCCAAAGCGCATATTACAGAAAAACATGATAAAATTCTAATTCTAATTCAAAGCGCGCACGCACACCACACACACACACACACACACACACACACACACACACACACACACACACACACACACACACACACACACCGCCGGGAAAAAAAAAAAAAAAAAAAAAACCTCTCACACGCAGACACAGGAGCGCGTTCAACATCAGCGAACACGCGCACAGTGGTAAGTGGATATCGATAATCAGTCCGAGGGAGAAGATATGTCTTTAGGGAGGTTTTAAAAGTCTCTAAAGAGTCCGTGTTACGCAAAGAAGAAGGGAGACTATTCCACAGGTGAGTGGGAACTGAACGTGTGTGGGGGGAGGGGGGGGGGGGGGAGGACAGAGGTGGAAGGGACAGCTTGGGAGTAGTATGGGGGTGGGGGAGGATGCAGGGGGGAGGTGAGGGTTTTATATACAGACATTAGCTCTCGTAAAGTGAAGAAAATGCATATGTATTGGAAAAAAAAAAAATATAATATATATATATATATATTGTTGAGTGGATGTGGCGATGGGGTAGGGGGTGGGGGTACGTAGTCCCTAATCCTCAGATCTTGACAATTACCTTTCGTGATAACGTTGTTATTATAAAGCTTTTTCATTTAATCCGAAATTTGTAGTTTAAGCTGCTTTTAAGCTGACATTTACTTGTATTTTTTTTCTAAATCATGTTGGGGTGGCGGTGGGAAGATGAGGTGGGGGGTAGTGGCAGTGGTGGGGGTCCTGGGAGCCCCACCCATCACTCCTTGAACCGTCCCTTAATTTACTTTTTTTTCTTTTTGGTCAAGGACAATGATCTGTTTGTATTTGTGTGGAGTGGAAGGGAGAGAAAGAGGTGGGGAGGTGTATGTGTGTGTGTGTGTGTGTGTGTGTGTGTGTGTGTGTGTGTGTGTGTGTGTGTTTTGTTGTTGTTGTTGTTGTTGTTGTAATTGTTGTTGTTTTTGTTGTTGTTGTTCTTGTTGTTGTTGTTGAGAGGCGTGCGCGTGTGGGACCGCGCGCGGCTCTCTCTCTCTCTCTCTCTCTCTCTCTCTCTCTCTCTCTCTCTCTCTCTCTGTCACACACACACACACACACACACACACACATACACACAGGTGGGGGGGGGGGGGGGGGCTAAATTCGAGTTTTGATCCCTAACGTCTTTAAAATCACCACCTCACTAGGTTTGGTTAAAATCTGTTAAGTGGTTCCTGCGCAATCTTGCTGGCAGACAAACAAAACAACAAACACGGATAAAACAGTAACTTTCTTGGCGGATTAAGGTTCAAGGTATTGGGAACAGTGGAGTTTGGAAAAGATGCTCCCAGGATTCACCGAAAGGGGGAGAGAATGATGAATCCATCGGTGCTCAACCAATCATGACTGCAAATCCCAAACGGACTATGAACATGGACCAAATGGAATATCCATGTGTCTGTGGAAAGCGTTTCGCTACCACCCGTGGCATGAAGATCCACAGAACAAAGATGGGATGTGTGAAGACTCATCTGAATGAGCAGCAGCGCACTGCATCAGCAGATAAGACGTCGGAAGACCAAGGCCAGGATTTAAACCACAGTGCCAAGGACATCCACGCTGTTGGTTCGGATGAGGAATTTGCACAGGCCCTCGATGCCAGGCGCCTGAAACTCAACCTGCCACGAGCAAACGAAACTGAAGATTGGGAGAAACTGGATGCAAAAATCGACCAAAGACTCGATGCACTGATAGGGAAAAGCACCCTGGAACACAAACTAGCCACATATGGGGACATTGTGTATGCCACATGTAGAGACGCCTATGGAGCAAAACTACCCAAAGAGAAAACACCTCCAAAGAAATCCAGACGCCAAGAAAAGATGGACAAGATCAGGGTCCAAAAGAAAAACCTCAAGATGCAAATGAAGACCGCACTGCCAGCTGAAAAACAAGGCTTGGAAAAACTGTGGAAAGACCTGAAAGAAAAACACAGTGCCCTCAGCAAAGCGGAATCTGCGAGGAAGAGGAAGAGCAAAAAGAAGAAGACACAAGAGCGCTTCTTCAGAGACCCCTTCCAGTTTGCCAGAACACTGTTTGAGCAGCCAAAATCTGGGACCCTAAGTGTGGACAAAGGAGTTCTTGAGCAGCATCTGAGGAAAACATACTCTGACCCACAGAGCAAAGCACCACTCGACATTCAAGGTCTGGTGTGGCCAACCAACCCTGAAGAACAGTTCAATGGCAAGCCTCCAACGTTGGCGGAAATCAAGAAGGTGGTCGACAAAGCCAGAGCCAAATCATCACCAGGGCCAAACGGAATACCTTACCAGCTTTACAAGAAATGTCCCAAGGTGCTGGAGTGGCTCCACAGGCTGCTGCGATCGGCTTGGAGAAACCAGAAGATCAGCGGCCAGTGGATGACGGCAGATGGTGTGTACATCCCCAAAGAGCAAAACTCAAGTGACATTAGCCAGTTCAGGCCAATATCACTACTGAACGTCGAAGGGAAAATCTTCTTCTCTGTCATGGCAGCAAGGCTGACCAAGTACCTGATGGAAAACAAGTACTTGGATGTGTCAGTCCAGAAAGGTGGCATCCCAGGCGTGGCGGGCTGTGTAGAACACGCCACAATGATCTGGGACGCAATCCAAAAAGCAAAAACAGAAAAGAGAGACCTGGACGTAGTGTGGCTTGATCTGGCAAACGCATATGGATCTGTGCCCCATGAGATGATACAGTTGGCTCTTGAGATGTACCATGTGCCAAAGAACATCCGCGACATGCTCAAGAAGTACTTCAATGGCTTCTCAATGCGGTTCTCTACCAAGGAGTACACAACAGACTGGATCAACTTGGAAGTGGGTATTGCAATGGGCTGTGCAATTTCCCCAATACTGTTCGTGCTGGCAATGGAACTCATCTTGAAAGCAGCAACAAACAACGCGAGACAAACAGACCTTGGCGATGGATACAAGATGCCTCCTCTCAAGGCCTTCATGGATGACACTACAGTGATTTCATCCAGAGAAGACGAGACACGTCATGTGCTGGAGAGGCTGGACGACATAGTTGCCTCATCCAGAATGAAGTTCAAGCCAAAGAAATCACGGAGTCTCTCACTGAGGAAAGGAAAAGTGGCCGGATCTGTGGTCTTCAGTGTTGCCAACCAGGCCATTCCAACAGTCACAGAAGAACCAGTCAAGAGCCTTGGAAGATGGTATGATGATACGCTGAAAGACACACAAAGAGCAAAAGAAACCAAGCAGATGGCGGAGGAAGGCTTGGAGACCATTGACCAGTGTGGGCTCCCTGGCAAATACAAGGTCTGGTGTCTGCAGTTCATGCTGATACCAAAGCTGCTATGGCCTCTGATGATATACGACATCTGCACCAGCACAGTGGAGGCAATGGAAGCCAAAATCAACAAGTTCACAAGGAAATGGCTTGGTGTCCCACCCTGTCTGACTGACATAGCGCTGTACTGTCGCCAAGCAAAGCTGAAACTACCCCTGAAATCCATCCTGGAGGAATACAAAGCAGGGAAGATCAGACTTCAAAGCATGCTGGAGGACTCAGGAGACAAGGTGATAGAAGCAATTAAGCCCCAGCTGAAGACAGGCAGAAAATGGAAAGTTCAAGAGGCGATGGATTCTGCAAAGAAAGTCTCAAGATCAGAGAAATAACAGGACACACACAGACCAACAGACAGGGACTGGGGGTGACCAAAACTGAATGGTGGTCAAAGGCCAAAGGAAAAGCCAAAAGAGACATGATGATTCAGGAGATGAGAAAAGAAGAAGACCAAAAAAGACTCCAAAAAGCAGTCCAGCAGAGCCAGCAAGGGCAATGGACAACGTGGGAGAATGCACTCCAAAGAAGTCTCACTTGGAATGACATTTGGCACATGGCCCCTCTCAGGATCAGCTTCATTCTCAGATCTGCATATGACCTTCTGCCCTCAAATGCAAACCTGGTGAAGTGGGGGAAAACAGACGATCCTGCATGCCCCCTCTGCCATGAAAAACAAACAGTGGAGCATGTCCTAAGCTCATGTAAAGTAGCCCTGGCTCAAGGAAGGTACACATGGAGGCACAACCAAGTGCTCAAAGAAATTGTACAAGTAGTCTGGGCTAGTACCAACACCACAAAATGGAAAATCAGGACTCCAAAAGCACCCGCAACATTCTTCACGGCAGGAGGCAGCAAATCATGGCCAAGAACAACAGTGCCACTCGAAACATGCAGGCAGAGTCTGCTGGACGGGGCAGATGACTGGGAGTGCACTGCAGACCTCCCAGAATGGAAGAGTCACCCAGAGATCATCAGCAAGAGTGGCATGAGACCAGACATAGTAGTCCACTCTAAGTCAACCAAGCAGCTGATCATGATCGAGCTCACGGTGCCATATGAGAACAGAATGGAGGCAGCTCAAATCTACAAGACTGAAAAGTATGCTGATCTGGCAAACAGCCTGAGGAGAGAAGGCTATCAGGTCAAAGTCCTCACTGCAGAAATTGGAGCTAGGGGGTTTGTAGGAACGTCTGCATACAGCCTCATGAAACAGCTCTCAGTTGCAGGGAAGGAAAAAACCAGAGCCCTGAAAGCAATGGCAGAAGCGGCAGAGAGGTGTTCAAGCTGGATCTGGTCAAGGAGGAACAAAAGTGAACTTCATAAGGCTTAATTTCCCTACAAATATCAGGTGTCCCTGTGGCTCAGTGGTTAAAGCGCGAGTCATTAAGTGGAAAATGAGCATGTCCAGAGGGTCATGGGTTCGAATCCCAGCCATGG
>CM065725.1:74760330-74775330 GCA_033310375.1 Conus canariensis
TTGACTCGGTAAATCGGAATGCTCTGTGGAATGTACTCCGTAAAAGTGGTGTTAATAGTAAACTGTACATGGCTATTAGAGGGGTATACAACTCAGTGCTTGCATGTGTGCGTGTGAAGAGTGAGTATTCAGATTATTTTGATTGTCCAAATGGAGTAAAACAAGGATGCTTGTTGAGTCCACAGTTGTTTTCTTTTTTCATAAACGAACTGACGGTGGAATTGTCCCGCAAAGGAAGACATGGTATCCAGATGATACCTGGAGCAGTTGAATTAGTTTTACTACTGTATGCTGATGATGTTGTTCTTCTGTCCGGGACAGTTGTAGGTTTGCAAAACCAACTAAATGTATTGAAAGAAGAAGCAGACCACTTAGGTTTATCAGTTAACTTGGATAAGACGAATATAGTGGTCTTTAGAATGGGTGGCCACCTATCAGTGCATGAAAAATGGTCGTATGGAAATGCAGATGTTCAAGTAGTTAATTCATATAAATATCTTGGAATGATATTTTCAACAAAATTAACTTTCCATTACGCATGGGAAGAATCTCTGAGAAAAGGGAAAAAAGGTACTATTGAAATTCTGAAATCCCTGAGAAAACTGAACTGTACAGACTGTGGTATATTTTGGAAAATGTTTGATACACAGATAAAACCTCTTCTTACTTATGCAGCTGAAATTTGGGGCTTACATGAAAATTCGCAGATGGAAAAAGTACATACGTATGCTATGAAGCGTTTCCTTCAAGTACCTATTCATTCATCCAACACCGTCTTATATGGAGAAATGGGCAGATACCCTTTGTATATAAGTACATTTGTGAAATGTATTAAATATTGGTTGAAGATCTTGAAGCTACCCCAGTCCCGTTTGAGCAGGCAAGCCTATGATATGATGCTTCTAGAAATGGAAAAAGGTAAAGAAAACTGGGCTTATAAAGTAAAGAAAGTCCTTTCAGAACAGGGTTTTGGAATAGTGTGGATGACTCAGGAAGTAGGAAATGAGCAACAGTTCATTGCGGAATTTAAAGACAGGCTTATTTGTTCTTTTAAACAGAATTGGCACTCGGATATGGAAAGTAAAGAAAAATATCGCTGGTTTTTCTCATTTAAGAATGTGTTTCATTCTGAAAAGTTTCTCAATGTCATAACAGATAAATGGCACAAAATAAATTACGCAAGATTTAGGTTGAGGACTTTAGGTTTTAATGCGAACAAAAGATGGTTTGAATGTGAAACATCCACAGAATCTCCTTGTCCTGCATGTAGACATATTATTGATGACGAAAAACACTTTCTGTTCCACTGTACTGCTTATAATGAAGTGCGGACAAACTGTTCATTTTTCCAGTTAGATATAGCGAAAAGACAAAATGTCGCTGATGTGTTATCATCAGATGATGAAATTGTAATAAAATCAGTTGCGAAATTCATCGCGGAAGCATTGAAAATTAGACGGATGAAGGATAGTGAAATTGAAGATAATACATTATAAGAGATATCTGAATGAATGTTATCATTCATCGCATGTTGAAGAGATGAGTAAGATACAATGTCATCATTTGATTGAGTGGATGGTCGAGTCCGTCTTTTTTTTTTTTTTTTTTTCATGTTGAAGATATCAGCAAAATACAATGTCATCATTTGATTCAGCGGATGGTCGAGTCAGTCTTGAGGTGCTTTTTTTTTTTTTTTTTTTTTTTTTTTAAACCTTACTGCATTACTCCTGTGCGTGAGGTGAGGACATAACGAAATGTTACGAATTTATTTGTTTTTGTTAATTTTGGATTTGATACACACTAGGAATTAAAGTGTACTATTTGTTTGCAGGAAAGGAAGAGGGAAATGTTTTTGTTCTGTTTCCTCTCCCCCCTTGTCAAAAGACCTCTTTGGTAATGACAATAAAATATCAAAGTCTCTCTCTCTCTCTCTCTCTCTCTCTCTCTCTCTCTCTCTCTCTCTCTCTCTCTCTCGTGCATGGTTCTTGGCCATACTGTGCAAGATGACATACATTGCCGCAAGACCTTTTTTTTTTTTTTTTTTTTTTTTTTTTTTTAAACGAGAGGAAGCGTACCGCACCGTACTTTCCCTTTAATTAATTCCCTTTCGTCTTCTCAGCTCTTATCCTTGGCCGTAGATTGCTTCCCTTTAAACTGTCCTGAAATTGTCTCCCGTACATCAAACTCGAATCCCTCTGCCTCTCCTTCCCTCTTTCCTCATTCTGCTGTCTCAGGATGTCGTGGATGGCCGACTTCCTGACAGTGGTGGTGGGGTGTGGGGTGGTACGCAGCCGATCTGACTGGCATGGCATGCTGAACCTGCAACCCCCCAGCTGCATGCATCACGTGTACTGTGTGCAGGTAGGTGAGGTGTGGTGGTGTGCTGGGGTCAACGGGGTGAAGGTCATGGGGTCATTTATTTGAATGTTGCGTCGAGAAAGCCTCGCTGTGATGTGATGTGTGTGTGTGAGAGACAGAGAGAGAGACAGACAGAGAGGAGAGAGAGAGAGAGAGACTGTGTGTGTGTGTGTGTGTGTGTGTGTGTGTGTGTGTGTGTGTGTGTGTTGTTGTTGTTGTTGTTGTTTTTTGTTTGTAGTTTATTTTTTTGTTTGTTTTTTGGTTGGTTTGTTTTTTGTTTGTATTTTGTTTTTTTTTTTCGCTAGCCCAACTTCTCTGCACGATTTTTCCTTCACAGCCACAGCCAGGTCCGGCCCAAACCGTCACAGCCCCAGCACTGGCAATCCATACAGAGCAGTTTAATGTCAGGCCGTTATGAGGCAACTCACCAGAGGAAACAGCATTGAAGCTGCGTCACTTCAGTGGTGTTCAGTGATGCTTGTTCTGATCCAACATACGCAGGACACCATCTACGAAGCTGATGAGGAATGTTTATGTGTTGTGAGTGTACTTTCTAGCAGCTTAGGCTCACTCGATCAGCTTGGATAAACATCATCAGCATCAGCATTTTCGTCGTTATCATTGACGTTCTAGTCGATTTTGTCAGCATTATCATCACCACTTCCACTACCATGACAATCGCAATTATCGTCATTATCCTTTTCGCGTCGTCATCATCATCATCATCGACATTGTAATCATTATCGCTATCCTCATCACCATCATCTTCAGTCATCATTATCATCAGTTAGTCCAGTGATAACTTACGCGGCAGCTGGTCTCGAACATGTAAGAGCTAGCTCTCACACACACACACACACACACACACTCTCTCTCTCTCTCTCTCTCTCTCTCTCTCTCTCTCTCTCACACACACACACACACACACACACCACACACACACACACACACCACACACACACACACACCATGTTTCGCCCAATCCTTTGTTGTGATGCATAATTATCGGTGTTCCCTTCTCGAAGCTCTTTAAAGATTAGATCTCGCGTAACTTTTCACCTATATAATCACGCAAAGTTTGCCCACAGGCGTTTTCGGTTCATGGGGGAAAATACTATCCATTCTGACCTGTGGTGACATTACCTTCTTTGTATGCAAGATAACAGAATTTTTTTTTTCAATTGAGAAATACAGACCAGTTTGTATAAATGTGTATATTTAGGGACGTCTCCTTGTTTGTTCTGTGTGCTCTGTGTTATCATTTCTGCTAGATGATTAGGTGTCGTAATCAGCATTCATTTGGCGCGATGGGCCTGTATTTATTTCATCATAGGAGCAGGAGTTACCCTACTTGTTTGTTGTTTACTGTCTGTTGTTTACCGCAGTCTCTTGAATACTATTTTGTAATGTGTCCGGTTACGTTATTTACAACAATTTTGTAACCTCCCGGCCAATGGTGCTTACTAGCATCTCAGTTTACCTGTCGTCAAGCCTGTCTTGTCTCGGCTGTTAGTTGGGTGGGACGTTGTTGTGTGTGTGTGTGTGTGCGCGCGCGCGCGCGCGCAAACGCGCACGCGCGCACGCGTGCGTGTGTGTGTGTGTGTGTCTGTGCCTGTGTCTGTGTCTGCGTGTGTCTGTGTGCGTGCGCGTGCGAGCGTGTATGTATGTGTGTATAAATAATGCAGCCGGATTGGTTGAAACGTAATGGGTGAAAAGTGAACGAGTGAAACGTACTTGGGCAGAAGTTGGTACACTTACTCACACAACTAGTGACATCCTACAGGAGTCAGATTACTTCAAAACAAGTCCGTCTCTTCACCTTGTATCAACACGTGCTAGTCCTTCTCATCAGCGTGTATCCACGCACTAGTCTTTCTCTTCAGCTTGTATCCACGCACTAGTCTTTCTGTTCACCTTGTATCCACGGACTAGTCTTTTTCTTCAGCTTGTATCCACGCACTAGTCTTTCTCTTCACCTTGTATCCACGCACTAGTCTTTCTCTTCAGCGTGTATCCACGCACTAGTCTTTTTCTTCAGCATGTATCCACGCGCTAGTCTTTCTCTTCAGCGTGTATCCACGCACTGGTCTTTCTCTTCAGCTTGTATCCACACGCACTAGTCTTTCTCTTCAGCATGTATCCACGCGCTAGTCTTTCTCTTCAGCGTGTATCCACACGCACTAGTCTTTCTCTTCAGCTTGTATCCACACGCACTAGTCTTTCTCTTCAGCTTGTATCCACGCACTAGTCTTTCTCTTCAGCGTGTATCCACACGCGCTAGTCTTTCTCTTCAGCTTGTATCCACATGCACTAGTCTTTCTCTTCAGCGTGTATCCACACGCGCTAGTCTTTCTCTTCAGCTTGTATCCACATGCACTAGTCTTTCTCTTCACCTTGTATCCACGCACTAGTCTTTCTCTTCAGCTTGTATCCACGCACTAGTCTTTCTCTTCACCTTGTATCCACACGCACTAGTCTTTCTCTTCACCTTGTATCCACGCACTAGTCTTTCTCTTCACCTTGTATCCACGCACTAGTCTTTCTCATCAGCTTGTATCCACGCACTAGTCTTTCTCTTCACCTTGTATCCACGCACTAGTCTTTCTCTTCAGCTTGTATCCACGCACTAGTCTTTCTCTTCAGCTTGTATCCACGCACTAGTCTTTTTCTTCAGCTTGTATCCACGCACTAGTCTTTCTCATCAGCTTGTATCCACGCACTAGTCTTTCTCTTCACCTTGTATCCAAGCACTAGTCTTTTTCATCAGCTTGTATCCACGCACTAGTCTTTCTCATCAGCTTGTATCCACACGCACTAGTCTTTTCTTCAACTTGTATCCACACGCACTAATCTTTCGCGTCAGCTTGTATCCACACGCACTAGTCTTTCTCTTCAGCATGTATCCACGCGCACTAGTCTTTCTCTTCAGCGTGTATCCACACGCACTAGTCTTTCTCTTCAGCGTGTATCCACGCACTAGTCTTTCTCTTCACCTTGTATCCACGCACTGGTCTTTCTCTTCAGCATGTATCCACGCACTAGTCTTTCTCTTCAGCTTGTATCCACGCACTAGTCTTTCTCTTCACCTTGTATCCACAAGCACTAGTCTTTCTCATCAGCTTGTATCCACACGCACTGGTCTTTCTCTTCAGCGTGTATCCACACGCACTAGTCTTTCTCTTCACCTTGTATCCACGCACTAGTCTTTCTCTTCAGCGTGTATCCACGCACTAGTCTTTTTCTTCAGCATGTATCCACGCGCTAGTCTTTCTCTTCAGCGTGTATCCACGCACTGTCTTTCTCTTCAGCTTGTATCCACACGCACTAGTCTTTCTCTTCAGCATGTATCCACGCGCTAGTCTTTCTCTTCAGCGTGTATCCACACGCACTAGTCTTTCTCTTCAGCTTGTATCCACACGCACTAGTCTTTCTCTTCAGCTTGTATCCACGCACTAGTCTTTCTCTTCAGCGTGTATCCACACGCGCTAGTCTTTCTCTTCAGCTTGTATCCACATGCACTAGTCTTTCTCTTCAGCGTGTATCCACACGCGCTAGTCTTTCTCTTCAGCTTGTATCCACATGCACTAGTCTTTCTCTTCACCTTGTATCCACGCACTAGTCTTTCTCTTCAGCTTGTATCCACGCACTAGTCTTTCTCTTCACCTTGTATCCACACGCACTAGTCTTTCTCTTCACCTTGTATCCACGCACTAGTCTTTCTCTTCACCTTGTATCCACGCACTAGTCTTTCTCATCAGCTTGTATCCACGCACTAGTCTTTCTCTTCAGCTTGTATCCACGCACTAGTCTTTTTCTTCAGCTT
Organism: Conus canariensis; assembly: GCA_033310375.1. Classification (NCBI taxonomy): domain Eukaryota; kingdom Metazoa; phylum Mollusca; class Gastropoda; order Neogastropoda; family Conidae; genus Conus; species Conus canariensis. Next base: position 74,766,512 of record CM065725.1, read on the forward strand.
GTATCCACGCACTAGTCTTTCTCATCAGCTTGTATCCACGCACTAGTCTTTTTCTTCAGCATGTATCCACGCGCTAGTCTTTCTCTTCAGCGTGTATCCACGCACTAGTCTTTCTCATCAGCTTGTATCCACACGCACTAGTCTTTCTCTTCAACTTGTATCCACACGCACTAGTCTTTCGCGTCAGCTTGTATCCACACGCACTAGTCTTTCTCTTCAGCATGTATCCACGCGCACTAGTCTTTCTCTTCAGCGTGTATCCAAGCACTAGTCTTTCTCCTCACCTTGTATCCAAGCACTAGTCTATCTCATCAGCTTGCATCCATGCACTAGGATCCCATCCCTCGGTTCCAGGACCGCCGGACCGTGGCCTCGTTCCTCGTGGATGCAGGCATCGCTGGGGACCTGGTCTACGACCGTCCCGGCAACGACGCCTTGCAGTCCTTCGCGCCCACGCCGGAGCGGCTGTTCGTCATCTACCGGGAGGACGTGGTCTACGACAGCGGCCGAGGAGGGGAGCATGGCGGATACCAGCTGACCAAGCTGTCACGGCAGCTGTGGCGTCTGTACAGAGGCAGGGTGATCAAGGATCAGGTGGGTGTTGAGAGGGGTGGGGGAGGGGTCTGGGAGGGGGGGGGGGGGATGGGAGGGCAGCGGGAAGGGGAGGAAGAGAGGAAAGGGGGTGTGTAGGGTGGGTACAAGACGGTCGGATGGGAAAGGGTGAAGACGGTCGACACAGCGCCACAGGTTTTTTTTTTTTTTTTTTCCAAGTTTTAGGCGAATAGTCTTGTTGGTGTTGGTGTTGTTGTTGTTGTTGTTCTTCTTCTTCTTCTTCTTCTTCTCCTTCTTCTTCTTCTTCTACTTCTTCTCCTTCTTCTTCTTCTTCTTCTTCTTCTTCTTCTTCTTCTCTTCCTCTTCCTCCTCCTCCTCCTCCTCCTCCTCCTCCTCCTTCTTCTTCTTCTTCTTCTTCTTCTATCTTTTTTTTCGTTTTGTTTTGTTTGCTCGTTTGCCTGTCTCGTCTTCTCTATCTCCTATGTAGTACAAGTCGGGCGCCGCTCATTTTGGATGCCCTTCATACACACAGCCACATCCAGTATGTTCTGTGTCACAGCCCCAGCACTGCAGTGACCGGAGAGCATACGGTCATCATAAGGTCACCCACAGATGAGATACTGCATTACTGTCATGTCACTTTGGGGTTTTCAGTGGTGGCCGCTCTGTATGACTGCGGTCATGGCTGGTATATCGTCCTGGTCATCGTTCATTTTAGTCATTCCTGGTCATCGTTCATTTTAGTCATAATCGGCGTTATTAAGGTCATCATTTATATAGTTGTCACCAATACTTTTTGGTGTCATAATTGTTTTGTTGTTTTTTTCTTATCATCATTCTGTTATCTACCAGTACTATTCTGACCATTCAGCCATCATTGAAATTATTCTGACCATTCAGCCATCATTGAAATTATTCTGACCATTCAGCCATCATTGAAATTATTCTGACCATTCAGCCATCATTGAAATTATTCGGGTCATCATTCGCTCATCAACAGCAATGTCATGCTCTGATCATTTCCTCGTCACCTTGTATTCTTCTTGTCGTTATCAGTTATCGCCGATAGTAATTTGGTCATTATTTGGTTGCTACTCTTCCCACCATGGGGTTGTCATCCCACCACTACCGTCAGTATGATTCTGAGCATCATTCATACATCACCAGTACTGGTTTCATTATCTTTCAGTTATGACCAGTATTATTCTCGTCATTCAGTCGTCACCAGTATTATTCTCGTCATTCAGTCATCATCAGTATTATTCTCATCATTCAGTCATCGTTAAAATTATTATCATCGTTCAGTCGTCATCATTATTATTCTCATCATTCGGTCATCACCAGTATTATTCTGATCATTGTTCAGTCATCATCAGTATTATTCTGATCATCATTCAGTCGTCATCAGTATTACTCTGGTCATTGTTCAGTCATCATCACTATTATTCTGGTCATTGTTCAGTCATCACCAGTATTATTCTGATCATTGTTCAGTCATCATCAGTATTATTCTGGTCATTGTTCAGTCATCATCAGTATTATTCTGGTCATCGTTCAGTCATCATCAGTATTATTCTGATCATTGTTCAGTCATTATCAGTATTATTCTGATCATTGTTCAGTCATTATCAGTATTATTCTGATCATTGTTCAGTCATAACCAGTATTATTCTGATCATTGTTCAGTCATAACCAGTATTATTCTGATCATTGTTCAGTCATCACCAGTATTATTCTCATCATCATTCAGTCATCATCCGTATTATTGTGGTCATCGTTCAGTCATCACCAGTATTATTCTGGTTATTGTTCAGTCATCACCAGTATTATTCTGATCATCATTCAGTCATCATCAGTATTATTGTGGTCATCGTTCAGTCATCATCAGTATTATTCTGGTCATTGTTCAGTCATTATCAGTATTATTCTGGTCATGTTTCAGTCATTATCAGTATTATTCTGATCATCATTCAGTCATCACCAGTATTATTCTGATCATCATTCAGTCGTCACCAGTATTATTCTGGTAATCATTCAGTCATCACCAGTATTATTCTGGTCATTGTTCAGTCATCACCAGTATTATTCTGATCATCACTCAGTCCACACCAGTATTATTCTGATCATAATTCAGTCATCACCAGTATTATTCTGGTCATTGTTCAGTCATCATCAGTATTATTCTGATCATCATCAGTCATGTTATCATTATTATGGTCATTCAGTAATCACCAGTATTATTGTGACCATTGTTCAGTCATCATCAGTTTTCATTCGGGTCATTGTTCAATCATCATCAGTATTATTCTGATCATCATTCAGTCATTATCAGTATTATTCTCATCATCATTCAGTCATCACAAGTATTTTTTCTCATCATCATTCAGTCATCACAAGTATCATTCTGATCATCATTCAGTCATCACAAATATTATTCTCGTCTTTCAGTCATCGTTAATATTATTGTAATCATTGTTCAGTCATCATCAGTATTATTTTGATCATTGTTGTCATCACCAGTATTATTTTGATCATTGTTCAGTCATCATCAGTATTATTCTGGTCATTGTTCAGTCATCATCAGTATTATTCTGATCATCATTCAGTCCTCACCAGTATTATTCTGATCATTGTTCAGTCATCATCAGTATTATTCGGGTCATTGTTCAGTCATCATCAGTATTATTCTGATCATTGTTCAGTCATCACCAGTATTATTCTGATCATTGTTCAGTCATCATCAGTATTATTCTGATCATCATTCAGTCATCACCAGTAATATTCTGATCATCATTCAGTCATCCCCAGTATTATTCTGATAATCATTCAGATATTATCAGTATTATTCTGATCGTTGTTCAGTCATCACCAGTATTATTCTGGTCATTGTTCAGACATCATCAGTATTATTCTGATCGTCATTCAGTCATCATCAGTATTATTCTGATCATCATTCAGTCATATCAGTATTATTCATGATCATCATCAGTCATCTCATATATTCTGATCATCATTCAGTCATCATCAGTATTATTCTGATCATCATTCAGTCATCATCAGTATTATTCTGATCATTGTTCAATCATTATCAATATTATTCTGGTCATTCTTGAGTCATTCTCAGTATTATTATGGTCATTGTTCAGTCATCAGCAGTATTATTATGGTCATTGTTCAGTCATCACCAGTATTATTCTGATCGTCATTCAGACATCACCAGTAATATTCTGATCATCATTCAGTCATCATCAGTATTATTCTGATCATCATTCAGTCACCACCAGTATTATTCTGATCATCATTCAGTCATCATCAGTATTATTCTGGTCATTGTTCAATCATTATCAATATTATTCTGGTCACTGTTCAGTCATCACCAGTATTATTCTGGTAATCATTCAATCATCATCAGTATTATTCTGATCATTGTTCAGTCCTTATCAGTATTATTCTGATCATCATTCAGTCATCACCAGTATTCTTCTGATCATCATTCAGTCATCATCAGTATTATTCTGGTCATTGTTCAGTTATTATCAGTATTATTCTGGTCATTGTTCAGTCATCACCAGTATTATTCTGGTCATTGTTCAGTTATTATCAGTATTATTCTGGTCATTGTTCAGTCATCACCAGTATTATTCTGGTCATTGTTCAGTTATTATCAGTATTATTCTGGTCATTGTTCAGTCATCACCAGTATTATTCTAATCATTGTTCAGTCATCATCAGTATTATTCTGATCATCATTCAGTCCTCACCAGTATTATTATGATCATCATTCAGTCATCCATCAGTATTTTTTCTGGTCATTCAGTCATCATCAGTATTATTCTGATCATCATTCAGTCATCATCAGTATTATTCTGATCATTGTTCAGTCATCCATCAGTATTTTTTCTGGTCATTCAGTCCTCACCAGTATTATTCTGACCATCATTCAGTCCTCACCAGTATTATTCTGATCATCATTCAGTCATCCATCAGTACTTTTTCTGGTCATTCAGTCCTCACCAGTATTATTCTGATCATCATTCAGTCCTCACCAGTATTATTCTGATCATCATTCAGTCATCCATCAGTATTTTTTCTGGTCATTCAGTCCTCACCAGTATTATTCTGATCATCATTCAGTCATCATCAGTATTATTCTGATCATTGTTCAGTCATCATCAGTATTATTCTGATCAACATTCAATCATCATCAGTATTATTCTAATCACACTCAGTCATCATCAGTATTATTCTGGTCATTGTTCAGTCATTATCAGTATTATTCTGGTCATTGTTCAGTCATTATCAGTATTATTCTGGTCATTGTTCAGTCATTATCAGTATTATTCTGGTCATTGTTCAGTCATTATCACTATTATTCTGATCATCATTCAGTCATCATCAGTATTATTGTGGTTATTGCTCAGTCATCACCAGTATTATTCTGATCATTGTTCAGTCATCACCAGTATTATTCTGATCATTGTTTCAGTCATCATCAGTATTATTCTGGTCATTGTTCAGTCATCACCAGTATTATTCTGATCATCATTCAGTCATCACCAGTATTATTCTGATCATCGTTCAGTCATTATCAGTATTATTCTGATCATCATTCAGTCATCATCAGTATTATTCTGATGATTGTTCAGTCATAATCAGTATTATTCTGAACATCACTCAGTCATCATCAGTATTATTCTGATCATTGTTCAGTCATCACCAGTATTATTCTGATCATCATTCAGTCATCACCAGTATTGTTCTGATCATCATTCAATCACCACCAGTATTATTCTGGTCATTGTTCAGTCATTATCAGTATTATTCTGGTCATTGTTCAGTCATCACCAGTACTATTCTGATCATCATTCAGTCATCATCACTATTATTCTGATCATCATTCAGTCATCTTATAATTATTATGGTCATTCAGTAATCACCAATATTATTCTGGTCATTGTTCAGTAATCATCAGTATTATTCTGGTCATTGTTCAGTCATCACCAGTATTATTCTGATCATCATTCAGTCATCATCACTATTATTCTGATCATCATTCAGTCATCTTATAATTATTATGGTCATTCAGTAATCACCAGTATTATTCTGGTCATTGTTCAGTAATCATCAGTATTATTCTGGTCATTGTTCAGTCATCACCAGTATTATTCTGATCATCATTCAGTCATCATCAGTATTATTCTGATCATCATTCAGTCATCATCAGTATTATTCTGATCATCATTCAGTCATCATCAGTATTATTCTGGTCATTGTTCAGTCATTATCAGTATTATTCTGGTCATTGTTCATTCATCACCAGTATTATTCTGGTCATTGTTCAGTCATCACCAGTACTATTCTAATCATTGTTCAGTCATCATCAGTATTATTGTGATCATCATTCAGTCATCATCAGTATTATTCTGATCATCATTCAGTCATTATCAGTATTATTCTGATAATCATTCACTCATCATCAGTATTATTCTGATCATTGTTCAGTCATTATCAGTATTATTCTGGTCATTGTTCAGTCATTATCAGTATTATTCTGATTATCATTAGTCATTGTCAGTATTATTCTGATCATCATTCACTCATCATCAGTATTATTCTGATCATTTTTCAGTCATTATCAGTATTATTCTGATCATTGTTCAGTCATTATCAGTTTTATTTTGATCATCATTCAGTCATCATCAGTATTATTCTGATCATCATTCAGTCATTATCAGTATTATTCTGATCATCGTTCAGTCGTCATCAGTATTATTCTGATCATTGTTCAGTCATCATCAGTATTATTTTGATCATTGTTCAGTCATCATCAGTATTATTTTGGTCCGTGCTCAGTCATCACCAGTATTATTCTGATCATCATTCAGTCATCACCAGTATTATTCTGATCATTGTTCAGTTCAGTCATCACCAGTATTATTCTGGTCATTGTTCAGTCATCACCAGTATTATTCTGGTCATTGTTCAGTCATCACCAGTATTATTCTGATCATTGTTCAGTCCTCATCAGTATTATTCTGATCATCATTCAGTCATCCCCAGTATTATTCTGGTCATTGTTCAGTCATTATCAGTATTATTATGGTCATTGTTCAATCATCACCAGTATTATTCTGATCATTGTTCAGTCATTATCAGTATTATTCTGATCATTGTTCAGTCATCATCAGTATTATTGTGGTAATCATTCAGTCATCCCCTGTATTATTCTGGTCATTGTTCAGTCATTATCAGTATTATTATGGTCATTGTTCAGTCCTCATCAGTATTATTCTGATCATCATTCAGTCATCATCAGTATTATTCTGGTAATCATTCAGTGATCCCCAGTATTATTCTGGTCATTGTTCAGTCATTATCAGTATTATTATGGTCACTGTTCAGTCATCACCAGTATTATTCTGATCATTGTTCAGTCCTCATCAGTATTATTCTGATCATCATTCAGTCATCACCAGTATTATTCTGATCATCATTCAGTCATCACCAGTATTATTCTGATCATTGTTCAGTCATCATCACTATTATTCTGGTCATTGTTCAGTTTTGGCCTCTATAATTCTATCTATCGTCCATTCATCACCAACATCATTCAAGTCATCATTCAGTCATCGTCAGTAGTTCTAGCTCACTATTCAGTCATGACCAGCACTATCTTTGTTGCTCCCACCAGGAAAATCTGGACACGCAATACCAGCCCTGTCACACTCCCTTCATCCAACATCAGCAGGCCCGCACAGCTGAGCACAGCTCCTCCACCCACACCGCACAGCCCTGCCCCAGGTCCCGCATGGACAGCATCATCTGTGACGTCTGCCCAGACGTGGACCTGACCCAGGAGGCAGGCCCCAGCATCCTGAAGACTCGCCGGGATTCTGACAGAGTTGAAACCATCATCAACAACGACGACGACGACCGCGACCTTGAGCGCTCCCCAGTCCTCACAGATAGCTCCAAAAATGCACGAAAGGTGTCCGTCAAGGACAGCCCAGAGCTCATCGAGAGCCCCAAAACTTGGAGAGCAGAACGGGAGTCGTCTTCCAATGAAGAGTTGGAGAGCGCGCCGAAAAACAGGTTTTTGTCTCATTTCAAAAGGTCGCCATCTCTTCAGATTCCGCGCTCTGAATCGTTTGAAACATCACCGCTGATTCGGAATGAGGATGAGAATAAATAGTGTGGCTGGTACTTTATGGATTCCAGGAACTGGACGTGTGATAACAGTGTTGGTAGGTATATAGCGTGACATGTGAGGACACTTCGATTCTATACCATTCATATTATTTTAAGGAGAAAAGTTGCCGGGGTTTTTTTTTTTCCTTAATGAGAGTTAGTGAGGGCGATGGACATGATCTGAAACTACAGGACAGATCTGTACTCCGTCCTTCTATAATATATCCCAGCGTCAACCAGCCCGAGAAATACAGACACCAATAGTGTTAAGAAGGAAAATCCATTACAGTGGATGAAACTCGATTGTATGGTTGAGGTCTTCCTGTGTGAGCACATAGCGCACCCAGCTGCGTGTAGAAGCCGATCGGGATAAAATAAAATCCCACAAATAAATGGCTATGATGAGACTTGAAAACGCTATCCCCTGGGCCCCATATGACGGCGCTAATCACTACACCATAGCGGTGGGAGCTTGTCTTTGCTTCATAAGTACAGCACACAGAAAATTGATCTGGCAGTAGTCGTTCCATGCATAATGTGTGTGAGAAAGTGAAAATGCATTTTCAGGAAATTTCTTCTTCCAGTCACCTGTATGTTCCCCTCCTCAACCCCAGCAAACACGTATACACACACGCTCACGTGCGCGCGCGCACGCGCGCACACACACACACACACACACACACACACACACACACACACACACACACACACCGTTTACCGTTTGTGGCTATATTGTGTATATTTAACTACCCATCACTTTGTAATAAGAAGTACTTTTGTGCAGAGGCCTGTGGTTTGTATACTGAATGTTAAAGTGGTAATATGATGCCTTCTACGTTAAATACATGGCCCTCACACGAGGGGCTTCGTGTTGGATATTTAAATATTAACAGTGCCAGAAATAAGTCCGATGATATTGCTACAGTTTTACACAACAATGGAAATAACTTTCATGTTTTTTGTATAGCTGAATCTAGATTAACGGATATAATACCGGATTCCGATATGTACATGCCAAATTATGACACAATCCGACTTGATCCAGTTGCACCAAAATCAACAGGATTACTTTTATATTG
>CM065725.1:74780330-74835330 GCA_033310375.1 Conus canariensis
CCACCACGTTTGAAGTTTTTGATAACTTGATTCATGTGCGCGCGCGCGCGCACGTGTGTGTGTGTGCGCGTGCGTGTTTATGTGCGTGCGTTGTGTGTGTGTGTGTGTGCGCACGCGCGTGTGTGTGTGTGTATACGCTTGCATGCGTGGGGGAGCATGCGTACATGTATATGCGTGCGTGCCTCTGTGTCAATTTGCATTTGTCGCATGTGTGCGTGGAAAAATGTGAGCGTGCATGCGTGCATGCTTGTATGCAAGGGAAAGAGACACGCGCGGACAGATAAAACGAATGGACCTGTCGAGTCCGCCAGGCTGCTATGTGTGAGTGTGTGCGTGCATGCGTTTATGTGTGTGTGTGCGGTGTGTGTGTGTATGTGTGTGCGTGTGTGTGTGTCCATGTGAGAGAGAGTGTGTGTGTGAGAAAGAGAGAGAGTGTGTGTGTGTGTGTGTGTGTGTGTCGAGCTTATCCGCCAGGCTGTTGTGTTTGTGCGCGCGCTTGTATGTGTGTGTGTGTGTGCACGCGCGCGCGCGCGTTTGTGTGTAACGGGTTTGTCCATCAGCTGAACCGGACGATTTGTAGCAAATGTGGGTCACACATTATTTTCCAAAAGGTCCTGTCGCCTGTACTTTTAAGTCTTGGATTACTCTGTTTTCACAGTCACCATTGAACAAAACAAGAAAGAACGTGCGCGCGCACGTTTAAACACGTCACAACACACACACGGCGCGCGTACGCACGCACGCACACACACGCGCACGAACGCGCACAGGCACAAACACACACACACACACACACACACACACACACACACACACACACACACACACACACAAATACATGCGCTTAGAGCGCATACACACACACACACGGGCACACACACACGCGCGCGCGCGCGCACATACACAAACACACACACACACAAATACACGAGTGAGCACACACACGCGCACACACACACACACACACACACACACACACACACATACAGAGAGAGGGAGAGAGAGAGAGAGAAGCAATAATTGGAATATGCATGAACTAGATTAACTGAAAGTGAGAGACAGGAGATTATTACTCCTGCTGCTTTATGTTGCTCATTGTTGCTAATACTATAGCTCCTGCTGCTGCTGTTTGTTGCTGATGCTTTTTCAGTTACTGCCGCTGTTTGTTGCTGATGCTTTTTCAGTTACTGCTGCTGTATGTTGCTGATGCTTTTTCAGTTACTAATACTGCTGCAGTCGTTGTTCCAGACAACTAATGTTGTTATTGTTGCTTCTGCTCTCTACCCTGTTGATGCCACTGCTGTTGATGCTGGCGCTCTGTATTCCTGATACTGTTGTTGTTGTTGTTGTTGTTTTTGAAATGCCTCAGTTGCGTGCAGATCATGGAGCACCTTTTTTTTTTTTTACTTCTATTTTTTCGTGTGTTTTTTTTTTCTCTTTAAGTGCTTCACATGCCTCTCTTAATTGGCAATTTTTTTGTGTGTGTCTTTTTTCTACCTTTTTTTTTTTTTTTTTTTTTTTGTCTTTCCGTTTTTAGTTTTGTCTTTCCCTTTTTTTCTTTTTTTTGTTGCTTTTTTTTCACCTTCTTTCATTTCAATTGCACAACAAAGCTCGTTTACATAATTATCATATTTTTGGCCAATTCAATTAGTGTATGGGTTTTATGTTTGTTCTGGTGTCCATGAGTAGAGTACTTACGAGTGCTGACAGGTGGCTGGGTTTCTGATTATTCTGTTAGTAAGTGACAGGATACCTTTTTTTTTTACCTGTTGACCTTGGATTTATTCATTGCATTTGGATACATTTGTCTGGGTTATATTTTTGTATGAGATCAGGTTCAAAGAAGTTGTGTTATTCGTTTTATTTTGAATTGTGGAGTAAGCCGCAACAAAACATAATTATGGAACTATTGCTGTTTCTATACTCTGACCTATACTAACTCTGCTCTCTTGCCGCTGAAGCATACGTATTTGCTGCTGCTGCTTTATATTACTGTACTGCTCTATAATACTGTACTGCTTTATATTACTGTACTCGGCTGTTTTACCGAGTTCGTGCTTCTGGAAGACTGTCGCCGCTCTGCCATGCAAACATTCAAGCGTCATTGGAAAACATGGTTTTGTACAGAGTGCCAATAAATACAAACGAGGACCACGTGGAAAGCTTACAGTACAGACGCATCCCTGTGTGTCCTCCTAGAGACTCGGTCGGTCACGCTCTGCGGCCCGCCATACTTAACAATCTCTGGCCCACCTCCCCTCTGCCCTGTCTTTGCTGACCTCTGCTTTTTTTTCCTTCAGGTGTTGTAATTGACCGACTTGAGCTGGACTATCCCCGTGCCCCCCCTCCCCCCCCTTCCTCCCCCTCCCCCCCCCCCCTCCCCCCCCCCCCCCCTTTCCCCCCTCATACACACCCACAACCTCCAGTCTTCAGCTTGGACACGGTCCACTGACAGGGGAAGAGACAGACTTTGTGTATGTTTAAAGTTCGGTAAACCTTGTAGTAAACTTGACGGCAAAATCTGAGTTATTTATCATTATCATTATTATTGTCATTGTCGTTGTTGTTGTTGTTGTGTTGTTGTTGTTGTGTGTTGTGGAGGAGGAGGAGGATGGTGATGATGATGATGACAAGGATTATTGTTCTTGTTGTGGTGTTAGTGGTGGTTGTTATCGTCGAAGTCGTCGTCGTCGTTGTTTTTTTTCCCCTTTTTTTTGTTTTGTTTTGTTTGTTTTCGTTGTTGTTGTTTTTGTTATTTTTCCTCTTTTCTTCTTCTATTTTAAAACTATCATTATCTCCTGTCCAAGACATTGTGCGAATGTATTACTAAACTAGGACCACACTTATGTCAGCGGTCCTTTACATATCGTACAAAAGTAAACTGTGAGATTTCGCTGAGTATTCCAGCTCCCAAACATATCAACACAACGACAGAGCACAACCTGTTGCACAGAGAAAATCTATGGTTACAAATAATTATGTGAGCGAATACGCATATCACATAGATACAAACCCACACATGTGTGCGTGCACACGCACATATAACATGCGCGTGCACACACACACACACACACACACACAACACACACATGCACGTGCGCGCACGCGCGAGCGAGCAGCATGCACGTACGCACACACACACGCAGCATATACGTACGCGCACACACACACACACACACACACACATACACACACACGCGCGCGCGCGCTTATGCAACCAAACACAGATGTGCATGTATGTACGTATATATCTATGTATGTATTGTGCGTATGTATACTTGGAGAGAGAGCGAGGTGCATGTTCTCTTGGGTAAACAGAGGCTATATATATCACCAAGTTTTTCCCTATTAATCCCCACGCTGACCATGACTACAGAAAGTGGAAACTTTTTCTGCCCTGACCTCGGCCTTCACCACGCGCGCCAGGCTGGGCAAGGGTTATTTCGGGCAACGCCACGTGTCTTAGGGCTGATCTACCTGAGCCAGGTTTCGCCCAGTCTCCGGAGATTTGGTTCAAAGATGTAGAGAGAGCAGAGGATCAGTATCGCGCCTAGCTTCCCCTGCTATTCGCCTTTGATGAAGTCCTGGTTGCTCAAGCAGGCCACTAACCGACTCCAGGCGAGAAAACTGCTCAGTTGGGTTGGTTGCCCTCTCAAATATCCAGATATGCCAACTTCTTTTTCTCTGCCGTTCAGCGAAATCGGTCTAATGGATGCGCACAATTGTCTACGCACAATGAACTCTTTGTGTACTTTTAACGGACAGTTTGACTCCGTCAGCGCCAAGCGTGGTGGTCAGAGAGTCGCCCCTTGAACAGGAGTTAGACAGACAACCGATCAGATCAACAGGAAGTGGTGAATGCCTTCAATGTGCGCCAGATGACTCCAACCGTGAAGATACTGATCCTGTTTCTTCCTCGTCCCTGGTCGATTCTATTAGCGAGTACTCGTTTGTAGGTGTCCCCGTTCTGTGTACGTGTTCGTTTCCATCTGTGTGCTCCCCCCCCCCCCCCCCTCCCCCCCCCCCCCCCCCCCCCCCCCCCCCCCCCCCGACTCCATAAGTCCTGCCTCTGTGTATTGTAGTGTACTGTACTGCTTTGTGTTTTATTCTACGGTGTTGAGTAAATCCACCATCAGATTTCTTTCCGTGAAGTTTGGGCATGTTCTCTCGGGAGGAAGGTGCGTGCGGAATGGCGGGAGCTGGAGGGGTGGGGGAGGTGGGCAGAAATGGGAGAGGGAAGAGTAAGGGCGCGTCGCCAGGGTATGGTCACCAGTATGTTTCCTTGTCTGTACAGAACTTCATTTGTTACAATAACGTTTTGAATAGCGTTGATGAGAGAGAGTCTAGAGAAAAGCGTTATCACCACATCCGCTTCACCTCTGCCCCCGCCCATTACCTCCAGCTATCCCTTCTTTTCGGTCAATGTCTCTCAAGGCGTACGTATATAATCTTGAAGACAAATTAACCACAAATGGAGTCACGAGAGAGGGAAGCGTCGTTTCCAGTGTTAAGAGTTTCAGTTTCATCAAGGAGGTGTCACTGCATGCGGACTAGACCATATACGCTACGCCACACCCGCTAAGTTTCGCGACCACACTGCGTATGATTTAAAGCTGATGGATGAGTGAATTGATAACTAAGATGAGGGAATTCAAAAAGAGGGTCTAATGGCTACGACTTAGCAGATGCCTGACCTTACATTAGCCCAATGCGCTGATCAGACTTTTGAGTACGTACCTAACATTGGCTGTGCCCAAATTATTATTGTATGCGTGTGTGGTGAGTGTACACGTGCGTCTGCGTATGTATGTATATAGGTGTGTTAGCACGGGCGCATGTGCGTGAGCCAGTGTATGCGGTGCATGTGCGTGTGCGTATGGTGTGTGTGTGTGTGTGTGTGTGTGTGTGTGTGTGTGTGTATGCGTGTGTGTGATCTGTGGGTTAGTGTGAGCATGCTTCTGCACGCATACACCTGCACGTGTGCATGTACATGTGTGTGTGCCCGTGTCTATAGGCGTATACGCATGTGCGTGTGTGTGTGTGTGCGCTCGCGTGTGTGTATGTTACTGTATGTGCACATGCACGCATTTGCATGTGCGTGCGCGTAAACGCACGTGTGTGTGTGAGTGTGTGTGCAGTGTTGACAGGTTCAGTGCTTTGTCAGTCAACAGTCCAAGGGGGTGACCAGAACCAGGAATGACCAGTGTAGTCACTGGCCCGTAGCTCACCTTGCCTTGACCGAAGTCGGTCAGTTAAGCTTGTATTACCCGGGGGTGGAAATTACAATAACTCAGCTATGACAACCGCTATGGTGTCTAAAGGGTGGTGTGTGTGTGTGTGTGTGTGTGTGTGTGTGTGTGCGCGCGCGCGTGCGTGTGTGTGTGTGTGTGCGCGTGCGTGCGTGTGTGTGTGTGTGTGTGTGTAGAAGGTATTTGTAAATTAAGTCACACCCATCTTCTGCGGAACCTCCCTCACCCCCAGCCTCCATAGTTTCACCCACGTCACGCCTTGAACTTGATGCATTCCCCCCCCCCCACCCTCCCCATCCCCGTACCCCAACCTATATCATAATCTGAAATCCGTGCCCCCTTCCTAAAACTCTGCACTCCATGTACTCCCACCGATATCACACCTGCATCCACGCCCCTGCACCCACATCCATGGTACGTCCCCGTCCCCACCACATGCCCTGTATCATGTCATTGCACCTCCTTCTGTACCCCCCCCCCCCCCCCATGTCCCCCACCCATGTCATGCCCTGTATACATGTATTTGCTCTCTCCTTCCCCGGGCTCCCCACCCATACCATAACCTGTATACATGTATTTGCACGTCCCTTCCACAGGTCCCCTCACCCATGCATGCCCTGTATACATGTATTTGCACGTCCCTTCCACAGGTCCCTCCCACCCATGGCATGCCCTGTATACATGTCTTTGCACCTCCCTTCCACAGGTCCCCCACCCATGGCATGCCCTGTATACATGTCATTTGCACAGTCCCTTCCACAGGTCCCCCACCCATGGCATGCCCTGTATACATGATTTGCACGTCCCTTCCACAGGTCCCCCCACCCATGGCATGCCCTGTATACATGCATTTGCACGTCCCTTCCACAGGTCCCCCCACCCATGGCATGCCCTGTATACATGATTTGCACGTCCCTTCCACAGGTCCCCCACCCATGGCATGCCCTGTATACATGTATTTGCACGTCCCTTCCACAGGTCCCCCCACCCATGGCATGCCCTGTATACATGTATTTGCACGTCCCTTCCACAGGTCCCCCCACCCATGGCATGCCCTGTATACATGTATTTGCACGTCCCTTCCACAGGTCCCCCCACCCATGGCATGCCCTGTATACATGTATTTGCACGTCCCTTCCACAGGTCCCCCCACCCCATGGCATGCCCTGTATACATGTATTTGCACGTCCCTTCCACAGGTCCCCCCACCCATGGCATGCCCTGTATACATGTCTTTGCACGTCCCTTCCACAGGTCCCCCACCCATGGCATGCCCTGTATACATGTCTTTGCACCTCCCTTCCACAGGTCCCCCACCCATGGCATGCCCTGTATACATGTCTTTGGCACCTCCCTTCCACAGGTCCCCCACCCATGGCATGCCCTGTATACATGTCTTTGCACCTCCCTTCCACAGGTCCCCCACCCATGGCATGCCCTGTATACATGTCTTTGCACCTCCCTTCCACAGGTCCCCCCACCCATGGCATGCCCTGTATACATGTCTTTGCACCTCCCTTCCACAGGTCCCCCACCCATGGCATGCCCTGTATACATGTCTTTGCACCTCCCTTCCACAGGTCCCCCCCACCCATGGCATGCCCTGTATACATGTCTTTGCACCTCCCTTCCACAGGTCCCCCACCCATGGCATGCCCTGTATACATGTCTTTGCACCTCCCTTCCACAGGTCCCCCCACCCATGGCATGCCCTGTATACATGTCTTTGCACCGCCCTTCCACAGGTCCCCCACCCATGGCATGCCCTGTATACATGTCTTTGCACGTCCCTTCCACAGGTCCCCCCACCCATGGCACGCCCTCAATCCGCAATCGCCGTAGTACCACCAATGTCATACGCTGTATCCTTGACCCTTTTACCCATATCCACGTCAAACACTGCATGCACGATGCCACACCCATGGCATGTGTTGTATCCACGTCCTCCGTACCCACACACGTCCTCCCCTGCATTCGCTACTCCTCATCCCCCCCCCCCCCCCCCCCCCACGTGTGCCCATACATGTCGCGCCTTGCGTACGTGCCTCTCCTGCATCCATGCTCACCCTGCCGCCCCCCCCCCCCCACCACCACCCCCCGCCCTCACCACGTTCACCCACCCATGTCACGCCCCGCATACGCGCTCCTCCTCCCCATTACGCCAACCCATGTGTGTCCACGCTTTCCAAACCAACCCCTCCCACCTTTCCCCCATTCCTCATACCCATCCGTTCCGCGCGCTGAATCCGTCTATCCCCCTCCCCACCACCCACCCCTCCTGCAGTTCACCCAGTTACGTCACGCCCTGCATCCGCGTCCACCCTACTCTCCAACCATTGTCACGCCCTGCATCTGCGCCACATCTGCCCCAATATGCCCACCCACGTCATGCCTTGCATTCACTTCCCTCTACCACTAAACACCCACCCTGTCACGCCCTTCATCTGTGCCCCTTCTGCCCCAATAAGACACCATGTCACGTCCTTCATCCATACTCCTTCTGCCCCAATAAGACACCCATGTCACGCACTTCATCCGTGCCCCTTCTGCCCCAATAAGACACCCATGTCACGCCCTTCATCCGTGCCCCTTCTGCCCCAATAAGACACCCATGTCACGCCCTTCATCCGTGCCCCTTCTGCCCCAATAAGACACCCATGTCACGCCCTTCATCCGTGCCCCTTCTGCCCCAATAAGACACCCATGTCACGCCCTTCATCCGTGCCCCTTCTGCCCCAATAAGACACCCATGTCACGCCCTTCATCCGTGCCCCTTCTGCCCCAATAAGACACCCATGTCACGCCCTTCATCCGTGCCCCTTCTGCCCCAATAAGACACTCATGTCACGCCATTCATTCGCGACCCCTCCACCCCAAAACGCCATTGATATCACACACTTTATTGGGGGCCCCTGTGCCAAATATGCCCACTATTTCACGCCCTTCATGTGACACCTCCCCCACCCCGCCCAATACGCCCACCATGTTACGCCCTTCATCCGCACCCCTCTGCACCAGTATACCCACCCATGTCACACATCCATGCCCCCTACACCCCAATCCGCGTCACGTCCTTCATCCGCGCCCCCTGTCCCAAAATGCCCATCCATGTCACGACCTTCATCCACCCTCTCCACCCACCAGCGTCAACCCTATCTTCTGCATCCCCTCTTCCCATGTGTGCCCGCCCATGTCACACCTTGCTTCGACGCCTCCTATACACCCACACGCCAGGCCGTGAAATCTTTACTTCCTGTTCCCCTGTTTCTGTCATATCCTGCACCTTTAACCATGCCACGCCCTGCATCATCCCGATGCTGCCCCCATCTATGTCATACTCTAAAATCCTCGTGCCCTGTGCCCAAATCCATGTCACACCCTGAAATCAGACCCCTCCATCACCCCACCCATGTGAGGCACTGAAAACTCCACCCCTCATAGTCCCATCCATCTCACGCCCTGAAATTGATGCACCCCACCCCCTTCCCCATACCACAACTTAGATCATGATCTGAAATCCGCGCCCCCTACCTCCATCTGTGTGAAGCCCCAGAATGTGCACTCCCTGTACTCCCACCAGTGTCACACCTGTATCCGAGCCCCCTGCGCTCCTGCCTATGTTATGCCCTGCTTCCACGAGCCCCTGTTTGGACTTTCACTCTCTCCATCCCCTCATCCGTCGCACGCCCTGCATCTGCTACCGCCGTACCATCAGCAATGTCATACGTTGTATCTGTATCCTCAATGTCCGCCACGTTGTCAATCCGCAATCCTCTTATCCCCATCCATGTCACACCCTGCATGCCAGTGGTATACCCTGCATCCACGTCCCCCGTACCTCCACACGTCATAGCCTGCATTCGCTCCTCCTCATCCCCTCCCACGTTTGCCATACATGACGCGCCCTATGTACGTGCCACTCCTCCCCCCCCCCCCCCTCCCATTCGCCAATCCATGTCAACTCATGTATCTGTGCTCACCCACCCACCCATCCGTACACCCACCCATGTCACGCCCTGCATACACGCTCCCTCCTCCCCAGTACGCCCACCCATGTGCATCCATGCTCCCCCTCCCCCTCCATTCCCCATTCTTTACGTCAATTTCACCCCCTGCATCTGCGTCCACCCCCTTGCCAACCCATGTCAGACCGTGCATCTGCGTCTACCCCCCTTGCCAACCCATGTCAGACCCTGCATCTGCGTCTACCCCCTTGCCAACCCATGTCAGACCCTGCATCTGCGTCTACCCCCCTTGCCAACCCATGTCAGACCCTGCATCTGCGCCTCCTCTGCCCTAACACGTCCACCCGTGTCACGCCTTGCATCCACGCCCATCTGCTCCGATTTATCCATGTCACGCCCTTCATCCGCGTCCCCTCCGACCCGAAACGCTCACCATGTCACGCCGTTGATCCACGCCCGCTCTGCCCCAATACGCCCATCACGTCACACCCTTCATCTGCGTCTCCTCTGCCACAAGACGCCCACCCACGTCACGCTCTTCATCCGCCCCGTCTGCCCCAATACGCTCACCATGTAACGCCCTTCATCCGTGTTCGATCTGCCTCAATAAGATACCCACACTACATCCTTCATCTACGCGCGTTCCTCTGCCCCAATACGCCCCACCCATTTCACGCTCCAGTATGCCCAACCGTGTCGTGCCCTGCGTCGTCGACCCCCTGCCCCAATACGCTCACACGTATTACGCCCTATATCCGCGGCACATCTGCTCCAATATGGCCACCCGTGTCACACCCTATACCAGCGCCCCCTGTACGCCCACCATCCGCGCCTCCCGCACCCAGAACCATGTCACGCCCTGAAATCCTCACCCCCACTTCCCCATCCTTTATCCCCACTCAGGTCAGGCTGGGAAATCCACCCCATATTCCCACTCCTATCACGCCCTAAATTCTATGCGCCCCCCACCCCACCCCCACCCGAATTCCAACCTGTCATGTTTTGAAATCCGCACCCCCTACCACCAATCATGTCAAGCTCTGAAATCTGCGCTCCCTGTACTCCCATCCGTGTTACACCCTGCATCCGCATCCCCTCCCCCTCCCCCTACCAGTGTCACGCTCAGCAGCTGCGACTGCCGTACACCCAGCCGTATCATACGCTGTATTCCCGTCCTTGATACCCGCAAGCATGTTGTACGCTGCATCCGCGACCCCGGACCCATGGCGTACCCAGCATCCGCATTCCACGTATCCCCACACGTCATACCCTGTATCCCCACCCACTTCTCACGTACGCCCATCCTTGTCACGACCAGCAACTACGCAACGGGTACCCCAATGTCACGCCCTGCATCTGTGCCTCAGCGTACGCCTGCCGGCTGAATGAACGACCGACCGACTGATTGACTGAACAAGTAAATGACAGAACTGACTGACTGACCGGCTGAACAAATAAAAGACTGGACGAGCGACTGAGCGAATGAATGACTGACCGGTTGAACAAATAAAAGACTGGACGAGCGACTGAGCGAATGAATGACTGAGCGACCGACTCACCGACTGATCGAATGGATCACTGAACGACCGACCGACTGACTGAATGACTGAACGAATGAATGACTGAACGACCGACTGATCGAATGGATAACTGAAAGACAGACTGACCGAATGGATGACTGAACGAATAGAAGAATGACTGATCGAACAAATGCCCGACTGACCGAATGAATGTCTGAACGACCGACTGACCGAATGGAAGACTGAACTACCGACTGAACGACCGGCTGACCGAACGAATGACTGGACGACCGTCTGACCGAATGGATGACTGAACGACCGGCTGAACGAACGAATGACTGGACGACCGTCTGACCGAATGGATGACTGAACGACCGGCTGAACGAACGAATGACTGGACGACCGACTGACCGAATGGATGACTGAACGACCAACAGACCATCTGAACGAACGAATTACTGAACAACCGACTGAACGAATAAATGACTGAACGAGCGACTAAACGAATGAATGACTGAACGACCGACGGAACGAATGAATGACTGAACGAGCGACCGACTGAATGAATAAATGATTGACCGACCGACCGACCGAAAGAATAAATGACTGACCGACCGACGGAACGAATGAATGACTGACCGACCGACGGAACGAATGACTGAACGAGCGACCGACTGAGCAAATGACTGACTGACCGACCGACAGAATGAATGAATGACTGAACAAGCGACCGACTGAACGAACGAATGACTGGACGACCGTCTATACGAATAAATGACTGACCACACGAATGAATAACTAAGCGACCGACTGAATGAATAAATGACTGAACGACCGATTGACCGAATTGACGACTGACCGAATGATTGTAAGAAATGGATGACTGAACGACTGACTGTCCGAGTGAATGACTGAACAACCGACTGAACGAATGAATGATTAAACGACCAGCTGAACGAATAGACGAATGAATGACAACGAGAGACCGACTGAACGATTGAATGACTGAACGACCGACTGAATGAATTACTGAACGACCAGTTGAACGAATGAATGACTGAGCGACCAACTGAACGGCCGAACAAATGCATGACTGGACGATCGACTGACCGAATGAATTACTGACCGACCGACTGAACGACCAACTGAACGAATGAATGACTGAGCGACCAATTGAACGGCCGAACAAATGAATGACTGGACGACCGATTGAATGACTGACCGAGCGACCGAAGAAACGCACAAACAACAACGAAAGAACGGACAATCAAACGAATGTACGAAAAAAAATGAGAGAGAGAGAGAGAGAGAGGAGGAGGAGGAGGAAGGACAGAGACGAAGACACCTCGAGAATAATGAATGATGGGTGACACGGCATGAGCAGAACGTGAGAAGGCCGAATGATAGACAAGAACTGATGTGCGAAACCTAAAACCAATGGACTGTAGACTGGAGAAATAGAGAATGTGGTAATGAACAATGACGGTCGAGAGGAGACAACGACTGGAGAAGAATCGATGATGGACCAGAGGGAGGGAAGAGAACGCCAGAACGATAAATGAATGATGGGCATGAGATAAAAAGAAACGAGTGTGAGACTGATGACTGATGGACAGAACTCGAGAATAATGGATGATTAACGGCAGAAGTTGTATGACAAATGACGGAGGGAATGAGAATAGGAGAACGTGGTGATCGTGAATGGCAGACGGGACAGACAAGGGGGACGAAAGTGTGATGAATGAGGAGGATTGAGGAGTAGAAAATGTGATGAAAATGAATGATGGACGGATCGAAGAGAAAAGAACATGCTAATGGTGAATGTTAGACGAGATGAAAGTAAGAGTGTGACAAGTTTGAGAAAGATCTGGATAACACCGACTAAAAGGCTTTTAAATCAGTGAAAAGATGACCAACGCAAATTAAAGTCAGCGGCGTTCAGGACAAAGACGTTGACTGTCTCATACAGAAAGAAAACATCGTAAGAAAATGCAGGAACTTTGCTTTGAGCTGTACAACAGAGCAAAAGAGATCCAAGTATGCTAACAGTTCAGGATTCATCGACTGGAGGTGACTATCCAACACTCTGTCGAAGTCATGGTAGCAGTGAAGTCGTTCAATCATGGCAATGCTGCAAGCACTGACAACATTCCTGCAGAACACCTCAATATGGCGGAAATGCAGTCACTGATATATTGACTGCTGTCTGCAACACAATTAGGCACACTGTTAAGTGGCTCACGCCAAAGATACTCGATGGCTAATCGTCACACTTCCAAAAAGAGGAAATCCTCAACACTGTCAGACCAGCCGCAAGATCAGTTAGACCAGCAGTGGAAGCAACGTGATGTTCAAAGTCATTCTGAATAGATTGCAGTTGCACAAAGACGCCGTTGTATCTGAAAGGCTGAAGTATCATGGATGAGAACTTAAACCCTTTGCCAAAAAACACCCGCGACACCAGAAGAGTTCTATCATGTCTACACAGACATCAAAAAGGCGTTTGACAGAGTCTGTCCAGAAGTTCTATAGGCCGTTATGAAGACCAACGTAATCAACGACATCCAGCAAGTATACTCCAAAGTGCCCCTTTTCTCTCCAAGTGTTTTCAACATAGTTCTGAGATGCATCATGAATGATCCACTTGATCATGTCAACACAATCAGCACTGCAAGAACTGTCAGGAACCTTCAGTTTGCAAATAACATCAATGGCCTGGCTGGCACTGAATAAGAACTCACTGAGCTTGTTAAAACACTGGATTAAACATCTACAAGACATAATGCAGATATCAACACCGAGAAGACCAGCTCCAGCCACAACACCACCTCCATTACTGATATAATCATAAACAGGAGCTAGGAACTGTTAAACAGTTCCTAAATCGGGCATTTCTTTCCAGCGATTGGGGATCTGAATCAGATACCCTCTCAAGAGCAGCGAAGACATCAGGTCTGTGCAGCCTGAACCCTGTACGGAATGACGATAATTTTTCAGTGAAACAATAACCTGACTTCTGCATGCACGGCTGTATTTCATTTTCCAACATATATACGCAACATGGGCCTGGAGGAAAGAACTCAATCATAGAAATGAGGTATCATTGCAATAGTGTGTACATCAGATATACTGATCAAATCACCTTAGAACAAGTGCTCCAGACCAGATAACAACACGTCGGGCCATACGAGGATTTGCTGACACCAGCAAAGCAAAGAAACTACGTTCGCATTGTCATGAAGATCCAACGGCCCCCGCTAAAACAATCATCAAGGAAAATGTTGAAGAAGCGAAACCAAGGGGAAGACAGAAAAAAATGGTCTGACAACATGGCAGAATGGACAGAGAAACCGTCCGAGGAGCTCCCGGCCTCGCAGGACATTGAACAGAACTGGAGGAATCAGGTGAACAGCTCCAGTGCGATGCTCCGTTGGCTTCACACGGACCTGAGAAAAAGAAGTAGATATAAGTGATAAAGACAACATTGTTCTTGTACTTTTAAATGATTTTTTCCAGAAATTCCGAAACGTATGCTTGCTTCTAGAATTGAGCCATCTGTTAACATTTTTTTAAATAATTTGGATACACCGCTTTATATGTTACTGAATCCCAGAAAATAAAATGTTTGCATTATTATCTTTCTCAGATAAAAAAAAAATTGTTAATTAGAAAAATAGTTAGACTCAGAATCAAAAGCTTACTTTGAGAATATTTCGACAGGGTCGCCCTGTCTTCTTCAGCTCACTGTTGCTGTTGTGGCAGCGAGGCCTGGTGGTGGGGCGACTGTTGTGTGGGGTGAACGGTTGTCAGGATCTGATTGTAGATGGAGGGGGGGGGGGAGTTCAAAGCCTTGATCTCTGTCCAGGCTGGGGCAGTAGTAGTAGCAAGTGTAGTGGCGTAGCAGCACTAGCAATGGTAGTACGAGAAATAGCAGTACTCGTTGAAAGCGAACAATGATACGGATAATTGCGATAGGTGTATTGTTCTTAGTAAATACTGCTACTGTTGTAGTTTTCAAATAATTTCTTATGTTTATCAGTGCTTAGTACTCTGCACTGGTTTCCAGTGAGGACATGTGTGTGTGTGTGTGTGTGTGTGTGTGTGTGTGTGTGTGTGTGTGTGTGTGTGTGTGTGTGTGCGTGCGTGCGTGCGTGCGTGCGTGCGTGTGTGTGTGTTCTCCGTGTAGTTCCGAACCTGGCGCGCTCACATTGGGGTTAGCGCAGATAGGCTGCTCACATGGGAGGCTGGGCGACGTGGCAAAACACCGTAAATTGCACCGAATTCTGAACGTCGCTCATAAGATGGTTCCAAAAGACCTGTTTAAATGCACCGCCTTGTCGTTGACACACAAACATAAGGATGCGCGCGCGCGCGTGTGTGTGCGTGTGTGTGCGTGTGTGTGGTGTGTGTGTGTGTGTGTGTGTGTGTGTGTGTGTGTGTGTGTGTGTGTGTGTGTCAGCACACGAAAATGAAAATATCGTGTAACATCTCTCTCTCTCTCTCTCTCTCTCTCTCTCTCTCTCTCTCTCTCTCTCTCTCTCTCTCTCTCTCTCTCTCCACAGACACACACACACTCACAAACTCTCCCTCTTTCACTCTCTGTCTGTCTGTCTGTCTGTCTGTCTGTCTGTCTGTCTCTCTCTCTCTCTCTCTCTCTCTCTCTCTCTCTCTCTCTGATTGTAAGACTAGGCTTTGGCCTAAAATCTTCATCCTTGTGTATTAAAGATCAATCAATCAATCAATCAATCTCTCTCTCTCTCTCTCTCTCTCTCTCTCTCTCTCTCTTTGTGTGTGTGTGTGTACGTGCGTGTGCGCGCGCATGTATGTGTGTGTGTGTGTGTGTGTGTGTGTGTGTGTGTGTGTATGCGCAGGCACATACACACACACGCATGTGAGCACATACACGCACACAGATGCACACGTGTGTGCGCACACACACAAACCTGCACACGCACACACACACACACACACACACACACACACACACACACACACACACACTCACAGACACACACACACACACACACACACACACACACACACACACACACACACACACACACACACACACACACCTTTTTTTCTTAGTAAGGAGGTTTCCTGTACGTCTGGTGGTCGCAAAGAAGAAACGGTTCTATGCCGGCTGCACACCGGCCATTCGTATTTTACTCATTCATACCTTTTAAAGAGTGAAGAAGCCCCATGGTGCATTCCATGTCATGTGCCACTCACAATGAAACATAATCTTTTAGAGTGTCGGGACTTGCATGATGTGAGACACAAACATTTTACAGCAGATTCCATGAAAACCTTGTTCAGAGATGTTCCGCCCGACGCAATCTTTGAGTTCTTGAAAGAGATTAACATTTTTCATCGGATCTGAGATTTTACAGTGGAAAGATTTTTTTAACAAACTTTCGGATGGGTTTTTCGAAGATGTACTTTAAAGAATTGTGTGAATGAATGACTTGTGAGTTGATTTTAACGTGGTGACAGCCCTGATGTGGCCCTTTGCGGTCGGCTGGGCCATAAGCAACATTATCTTATCTTATCTTTGTGATAGATCGGTCTGTGATGTTGTTTCGTCATTCAAGGCATTAGACAGTGTTCAGAGTTTGCTGCCATTCTTAAGATCTTTCTTCTGTTTCCATAGCTAGAATTATTTCCACCCAGCGTAATACAAGCGTAACTGACCGAAATTTGTCAAGGCAACAAATGAGCCACGCATCAATCACCAAGCGAGTCATTCATTGATCCAGCCATCTCCGCGGATTGTTGATTGACATATAACTGAACCTGTCAACACTGGACACTGGCCACACGCCACAATTAGAATTTTGCACACAATTACTATGTAATCCGTTTAAGCGTTTAAGGCCGAGCTCACAAAAACATTTGAGCCAGCATTTAATGTCAAACTCAAACTGATAATTGATCAACCCCCCCCCACCCCCCACCCCCCACCCCCGCCCCCCTACCAACCATTTCACTTCTTTGGTGGTGGGGGTGGGAGGAAGGGTGTTTTCACCGATGAGGTCATACACAATCTTCAAATACATGACCTTCCCCTTACCTGACGTCACATTTCAGGCCTTTGTACACACCCATGGCCCTATCTTTGCGCCAGGTGGTCTCCATAAAGTAGTCCTATTCCTCTGATTTTAGTCTTGTGTCATTGGAACCACCAGGCTTGCACCACCTTGATGGCCTAACAATTTTAAAAAAATAAAATAAAATAATAATAATAAATTTTTAAAAAAACAAGAAGGGTCAACTTTCAGACCCAATAAAAATTCTGAAAACAATCTAATTGTCCCAGTCTATAGATACTCACCTACTTAAGCAAAGTCTTGGCGCATTAAGTGTGTGTGTGTGTGTGTGTGTGTGTGTGTGTGTGTGTGTGTGTGTGTGTGTGTGTGTGTGTGTGCAGCCAAAGCGTTTTCCACGGCCTTCTGCCTTACCTCCCTTTACTCCACCTCTTCGTCTTCTTTCGTTCCTCCCGACTTCCCACCCTCTCCCCAGCCCTTTTCATCCGGTTTTCTCTGTCCTATTGATGTTCTTTCCAGTCTCACAGACACGAACACAGAAGTACACACGTGTACCGCTCGCGCACTCACACAAACATGCACACACGCACGTGTGCCTGTGCCTGCTAACTGTGAGACGCATACACAGATGCACTCGCACGCATGTGCTTGTTACATTGCTATATCATTCCCACGAACGCACAGATACGTACGTGTAGTTGCGTAATTGCACACATTCTCGGGCATAGAATGTAAGACTTACGCGTACTCAAAATTTGCAAAGCCCTCCCCCCCCCTCCCCCACACCTCCGCCCTCCTCTCCTTCTCCCCCTTCTCAAAAAAAAAAAAAAAAAAAAACCCGCAAAACAAAACAAAGTAAACAACAACAAAAAACGAACGTTATATCTGACGAGGCAGAAGGAATTAGGAAATAAAAGTAAGCAGTAATACTACTACAAATAAAGGTAGTTGTAGCACCAGCAGAAGTAGCAGTTGTAGAAGTAACATCAGCAACAGCACAATCAGTAGCAGCAGGTGCAACAGCAGTAGCAGCAGCAGTAGCCACAGCAGTAACAGCAGCAGCAATAGCAACTGCAGCAGCAACATCAGTAGTAGAAATAGTAAAAGTAATAATAGACGGAGCAATAGCAAAAGCAAACTTAGAAGCAGCAGCGGCAGCGGTAGTTGCAGCAGCAATAGCAGAAGCAGCAGCAGCAGTAGCGGTGGCAATTGTATCCACAGCAGCAGCAGGAAACTGTAGCAGTGATACTTGATGTAGTGGATGCAGAAGCATTAGAGAAAGCATGTAATAGTAAGAGCAGTGGCAGCAGAGAAGCCAGTGTTGGAAGTAGGCGTAGCAGAAGTAGTAGTTGCAAAAGAAGTAGCAACAGCGGCAGCGGCAGCAGTAAAGAAAACAGTAGAAGTAATTAGCAGCAGCACTAGCAACAGCATAAAAAACAAGATGCAAAGCATATAAACGTACTCCCAGTTTATCCTGAATACGTGTGAGATATTCCGCCGATAGTAACGGCTATAACGGGGTAAACTAAAACATCGGGCATCATCCGTGACCCATAATGAACATACCTGCTAATTTTTCACAAAGATTGGCCAAGTACTTTCTGAGATATTCCACAAAGAAGAAAAACTGTTGCAGGCCGTTACAGCCATTAGTAACGGCTATAGCGGTAAACTAAAACATCAGGCATCTTCTATGACCCATAATGAACATACTTACAAAGTTTCAGAAAGATCGGCCCAGTAGTTTTGTCTGGAGCGAGTGGAACACATTTTGACCACGGACGAACGGACGGACGGACACACACACACACACACACACACACACACACACACACACACACACACACACACACACACAGAGCATTTCTTCGTTCCCATTCTAAAGTAGTCCCTGCTCTATAAGAACTGGGAGTTCAAAAAGAACTAGCATTTATAATAACAGCTGCAGCAGCAGCATTAACAACAACAGTAATAGTAGGAGTGGAAGTAGTAGTAGTAGTAGTGGTAGTAGTAGTAGTAAGAGTAGTACTGGTAGTGGTAGTGGTGGTGGTGGCGACAGCAGCAGCAGTAGTAGTGGTAGTAGTAACAGTAGCAGTAGTAGTAGTAACAGTAGTAGTAGTAGTAGCAGTAGTAGCGTTGGTGGTAGTGGTAGTAGTACTAATAGTAGTGGTAGTAGTAGCAGCAGCAGAAGCAGCAGTAGCAATAGCAATAGTAGTAGTAGTAACAACTACAGCAGCAACAGCTGTAATACTGGTATTAGCAGCGAAACTGTCATAGTATCAGCAGCAGCAGTACCACTAGGGCACGGTAGGAAGTTCGTCAAATACTGTCACACTGATAATGATTACCACAGCGATGCTGACAACGTCTTTGAGAAAAGTGTCATCGACTGCAATGAGCTGTCATTTTCAAAGAAATCTGTTACTGGAAGCGATGGCAATGGCTGCTCATTTTGTTCATCCATTTTTTTTCTTAACCGTTGTCCCTTTTCTTCTTCACACCTTGGTTACTGCTCCGAGTTCACAATTGGTGATGTTTTGCGCATGTGAAAAAATATGTACCCAGACTCTATCTTCGGCAAATCATTGATAAACACACCGCTGTGTCAGAGCTTTTTTTTCTTTCGTTTGTTAACCTGTTGCTTTTATGTTTGTTTTTGTCACCCATTCAATCGGCGTACGATAGCCTGCTCTTTTTTGAAGAATGCGTCTACACACGGGACCTGGGTTTGAAAGGGGGGTCTGGAAGATGTGGAGGTAGTTGAAGTGTGCATTGTTGTTGACTTCGAAGAGAAATTCTTTCGTGACCTGAATGTCTCACGAGTGAATTGAACTCGGGACCGATGCGCATTGTTTGGTTTGCTTGTTCGTTTTCTCAGTCACTACTCAGTGTGTACGTAATAGTAATAAGAATCTAATGTCATATCTAAGCAGTAAAAATTACAACAAGAACAAGAATGGTCACGCTGACCAAAACGTCCGTTTTCTCTTTGTGTTGGTATAAAAAAAAAACCAGCGAGAGAGAGAAAGAGATGGAAGGCAGGGGGTGCTAACAGTCGTGTAGATCTCGCCTACTTTGACACAATGCACGTGGCTCACAACTAATCCCGTTTTCAGTGGCTACTCATCTGGCCCATATATAGATGAGAGGTTTACAGAACAAACACGAAGACTTCCCTGAACATTGGAAGTTCTGTGCTTGCCCATAAACCTCGAACTGATGCATGCTTACAGAAACCATAGCTGAAGAAATGTATTAACACAAAATTAACAAATCATTCCAGACTTAGATATCCTGTTGATCTTGCGCATAGTTACTCAAACGACCCAGAGTTACATACACCTTAATTTTGGTGTTACAGAACTAAAAATGGATTAAAAAGTGCAGTTGTGAAAGACCATCGTTGCTGTTGGCGAGTGTTATCTCAGTTTCAGTGAATTTCCTGGGTAATGTGGGATCTCTTTTTGACTTTATGGCATTGTTACCAGGATGTCAAATCAGTGTTGACTGCGCCAAATACAGTTTTCAACTGTGTTTCTAGATGGGCTCAAAACATACAACTGCTTCTATGTCAGTCTTCAATATACAAATAAGAAATGAAAGATATTCAATACAAAATGTTCTCTCTTTGTTTCTTGTGTTATAAAGCGATGGTATAACTCAAAGTTAAGGGTTGACATCGTGTTTATGATTATCAAAAATGTAAATTATCTCCCCTGAAATGCCTCCACACTGTCTCAGCTGCCGTCGTCTCGGAGATGTCTTCACCTTTTCAGAGCTCGTCGTTTAAATTCCTTACATGATCATACAATCATTCTATTGCCACCTTCAGCCTTTAATGTTGACAACTAAATCAAATGGCAATGTGTCCCAAACTTTACACGCAACACCGCGCGGTCCCTTGTTGTAGTCGTTACATATGCAGTCATCGCAAATCTACGAGAAAGCTGTGAGAGGAACCCGACGGGGAAATTCCCTCCCAGAACTCATCGCAATGTCAGCTTTCCAGAAAGCAAATCGAGCCTTCTCTACGTAGTAGAGGTTTCTACGTGTGCGAAGGGTCGAAACTTCCCGACGGTGTGCGTCATTGAAAAAATTCTAGTGCTTTACTTGCGTGCGGCTCTCTCTCTCTCTCTCTCTCTCTCTCTCTCTCTCTCTCAATATATATATATATATATATTGAGAGAGAGAGAGAGAGAGAGGGGGGAGGGGAGAGACACATGCTTGTGACGGAACAGACTGTTCTCCTTTTCCCCGTGTTTCTTTTATGTTGGCAAGGGAGTGCATCTACATGTTTGACT
This sequence comes from Conus canariensis, assembly GCA_033310375.1. Lineage (NCBI taxonomy): Eukaryota > Metazoa > Mollusca > Gastropoda > Neogastropoda > Conidae > Conus > Conus canariensis. The sequence goes on from CM065725.1 coordinate 74,801,413, forward strand.
GATGTGATCTTGTCGCATAAAACTTGATGTCATCTGACAAAGCCTGGCTACAGAGGAATGGTCTGCAGCTTTCTGAGGCGCAGACAAACGTCATTCAGTTCTCTGGAAGCTTGGATCTAAATATGTCCTCAGACATTCTTTGTTGTTGTTGTTGTTTTTGCCTGAATCCACCAGTTAACCTTGCGCCATGGCAGACTAAGTGACATCAGAATTGTTGTGAAGAATTTCACCATGGACTCTTCTGAGGGGTCTAGAAGCCAGGCCTGAAGATGGGAGAGGGGTTCTAGAGTATCCAGACAACCCCCAACTCCCAATCCCGCCCTGGCTGGACCCAAAATGTATTTTTCTCACACTGCCTCTTTTACCCCCATCAGTGAAGGACCCCTTGACTCCTCTTTGGAACACCTCTCCCTCCCTCTTCCGTCTTTTCATGAAACTGATCCGGCCTTGAGAAATATCCACATCTTTTTGACATGTTATTCATGGTCCTGGACTCCTGCTATGCGTAGCTGAGCCTGAGCCAGTGAAGGAAATGTTTATCTTCGACAGTCGGAAAATTATCTTGGGATCTTCATCAGTTATAATCCAGCTCATCTTCAGAGTACCGGAAATTATCACCAAAGCCACCGTTCGGTGGTTTTCCGTTTATACATCTACCTCTATGTGTAGGTTCTACATCATGTCACTGATTATATCTATGTATGCCTTGGTCCTCCTGCAGATTCCAATGACGAGAGGAACGATCAAGGCTCATGCCATCTACATTCTTAACACCAACTTCCTTCATATATTACACGCGCATGTTGACAATCACGTGATCACCATCACACCTACCTTTCATGCTTTAATATTGCTTGTTTCTGCCATCTGTTTTTTTGTTACTGGTCATTTGTAAACTATTTTGGAATGAATTTACTTCTCCAGCTTCTTTGTGTGACAAGGAAGACGGGTTTGAAATAGTTGCGTGCAACTGGTGTCTGTATTTTGTGTGCTTGTAACACATTGATAACTCCTTGCCAAATATGGTCTGTATAAAATAGCTTCAAAGTGAAAAAGAGCAGTGAACAACAAACAAGGAAGATAACTTTTGTTGCCATGGTTAAACAATCACATGCACATAATTTAACTTGCTGCTTCTGGTATGCATTCGCCATTTGAGCTAAAATTCAACTGAACTGAAATCACAGGCACTAATTCAGATTAATTCATGTTTTACACATAGAACGTTCAGGTTATTGTGCAGACTCTATCAAAAGCTGTTTTTTGTGTTTGCAACTTTTTTTGTAATCGACGTTTGTGCATGTTCAGTATAAAATCTGTTCAGACTGCGCCTCCTGTTTTGAAAATGCTTTTGCATGAATTCATGTGCACCTTTCATATATTGCCATGAAAACAGATTTCAGAACTATTCACTTGGAATTCAGTTTTATCGTGTAAACTGTGCCAAACACCGCTGACGTCAAATGTGCTCTTGTGTTTCTTTCTTTTTGAAAATTCAGTACGTTTACCATCGCTTAGAATTTTGTTGTGGTAATAGATGTAATGTAATATATCCATTTTTGAGCTTGTTTATCGATGATGACGTTTTGTCAGTTAAACATGATATTACGAGTGTTTTTGAGTTTTTTGTGAATGTTTCTCTCGGTGACGATGACGTTCAAGAACGATGCCTTCCTTGTTCATCTCTTGTTTACCCCTACAGCACAACTGACAGAGAGTTGATCGATACTGAGAACTCTGCTTCACATAGATCAGAAAATTGATGGAAGAATTTAACGCCTCAAGCAGTACAGCGAGCGCAAAAGAGACTCTATACATATTGCACAAATATCCAGAACTGAGAAACCCCGGCAAGATAGTAAAGAGGAAAACTCTGGTCACAGATGGAATCATGCACACAACGTAGACACAACACACTGTTACCAGCATTCGCGTCAACGACATTTCCTGTTTCTCCACCGACGTCATGTTAGACACTGCTCCACGACGCCATTGCGCGGTAACTCTGAGGCGAATGATGATGGCAGTAGTGCAGATGACGACAAGGATGAGAGAGATGCAGGGGATAGCTACAGAAACCAGGTAGATATAGCTAATGTCAATGATCGTCCTGTGGCGAATGTAGTAAGGTCTCAGTCTGTTAATGTAGGTGGAGATGTTGGTTAGAGGATCAGTGATTTGAACTGTCTGGTATTTAAGGAGAAGACCCGAGTGCTTTGATACCAAAATGTACACAGCCATTACCATGATCAGCATCCCCATGTATCTGCACAACGAAATCACATAAAGGTCCATCAAATTTGTATTACGTTATCGTTGGTGGAGATTTTGGTGTTTCTTTTGTATTCGTGAAAGTGTTTCTCTTTTAGATATTGATTAGCCAAGCTAGGAAGTATTTCTCACAACTATCAAAATGTCCTGCTCATTCTAATTTTATGACAATATTTTAATAGCATTTATGCTTTTTGTTACACATTTACCACATCAACCATAGTAAAACAAAGTCACAACCAAAGAGGACAGGGAGGGGAAGGGGGATGCCCAAAGGGGATTTAGGGATCTAACCCCAGTTTCCGTAGGGAGGATGGGGGGGGGGGAGCATATGCCAACATAACGCCATTTTTACCAGCGCATAGTGGGGTGTTTGGACCCCCCTATAGTTTTCCCTTCTCATTCAGCCCAAACAACTAGCATTTTTATCTTGCTGACCGGTATCTAACTGATTTTCTTCTCCATATTCATTTCTTATATTTGACTCCAATCACTCTTTAAAAGCCACACTTTTCTCTAACCTAAAACTCTACTGTCTAAGCCTGAGTTTATTGTCAATTTTCTTTTTAACCATCATGGCTGGAATACGGTTTAACATCTGGTTACGCGCTGTAGACATTAAAATTAAATTATGGAAGATTTGAAAGTTACTATCGACATTCTTTTAATTACCTGAGAAAACAATATAGGAACACACAAATGGTTGGGGTGGAGAGAGAGACAGACGGACAGACAGAGACAGAAAGGGAGAGAAAGAGGCAGACAGATAGACAGACATTCAGACAGACACATGGACAGACAGAGATGAAAATTTAGAAAAATTAGAGGACTAATTAAGAATACAATTTGACATACCGAACTCTTAGTATATTGTAAAGCAATCTTTAATATCACCAAACTGTCTGATATTCTCTGACATATATTGTACCATTTTTCGTCTACCGCTGGTTAAGACAACAATTACTTGAAATGCGGTGCGCAGGAAACACATCAATTGGTGCAATACCTCATCTAAGGGCAGTTGTGTGGTGTGCAAGTGCGCTGTGTACACCCTTGTTAGACTGTCTTGTAGAGTCGTCAAGCATGGAAAAGACAAATCTTAAACACTTGTTACGGACAGCCATGCTCGTTTCATTAGTGTTAGGGCATAGGGGACGGTCATTACACGCTCTATTGGTAGATAATGTAATATTCAAAGAGAACAAGTTTGTCACTGCTAATACCTCATTACTACAACAGGGTAGAGTGAGAATTTACGTATCTATCCTCTCACATAATTGCTTTGAAGAAGAAAAATTAAAAGATTTGAAGAAGATTGTGCGTAGAGTCTCATTTGAAAAAGTACATTCTTTGTACAGAATCTTTGAGAGTACCAAACCTCATAATGACATACCTAGAGACACTCTGAGTCAATGGATTAAGACAGTTTTAGAAATAGTGAATACAGGCACTTTTCAGTTCTTTACCCGCAACAAGAACAGCTAGCACACTACGACATACTGCACTGATATCAACGCGGAAAAATCATACAGTCAGCTGGGTGGTCAAGCAATCGGCAAACTCTTTTGCAATCTTGTGACCCACCATTGCCTTGGAGAAACTTTGTCACAATCGGTGCAAGATGATTTTGTCAGTAGAGACTTTTGATCAGTAAGTATTGCATCAACCATTATCTGTTCATATGATTAAAATTTGCTCGTGTTCCGTTTAGCTAAACTCTCGTGTAAATATTATCTGACCAGTGGCAGATGAGAAGTAACAATGGAATTAAGAGATTCTTGCCTGAGAGATGAAAGCAAATTCGGGTTATTTGGAGGATAACATTGAAGACGTTGACTACAAGCCCTTCTGTCATTCTCAAAATGATCTGGTTATCCTCCATGTTGAAGAAGAACGCTTGTGGCTCAATACATGGGCTTCCCAGAAACCGAATTACCGTCTCTACTGACATCTACTGACATCCTAAAATAATCCTAATTAAACTCCATCTCACAGACAAGACTAACTTAGTTTTATAACTGCCCAGCATAGGACATCTCTCTCTCTCTCTCTCTCTCTCTCTCTCTCTCTCTCTCTCTCTCTCTCTCTCTCTCTCTCTCTCTGACATCCTCTAATATCGATTTTCTAGTTCCAGATTAACAATGTCTCCAAGATACCCTCTGAACTAGTTTAACCTTTTACATTTTTCGTTAACATTATTTAATGTATACAGTACACAATCCAGCACCGATGCGATCTTCCAAGACTCATTTAATTCTGTGGCACAGACTGTTTGCTTGGATACACTGTCATACGCAGCCCTGTCTTGTTGACAACAACTTTTGATTAACGGACTGAACATCTCATTCAATAGTGCGCCCATCGCCCATTTCACCAGCACGTTTACCCACTTTGTTTTGAAGAACTTGGCAGCCTTCAAAGGACTTAAAACACAGAGACATCTCTCGAAAGCTATCAAAGCTGTAATGGTGTTGGAAATTGCCAGGAAAGCAGGGCGACTGCTGACCACAATGTGGTGCTGCTTCCAGAAGTTGCCAGCCATGGTATCCACCAGACTGATCAGGACGTGGGAGTTGCCAATCATTGCACTCAGGACGTAACCTGCGTCTGAAGCGGCCAGGCTGAAAGAAAATGAAGACACAGTGGAATCATCACTTCTGAAAAGCTATAGCACTTCTTTTTTCATTACACAGAGAAGGAACATTACAAATTATTTTATCCTTTCGTGAAGAGAAAGAAAAGGGAAGCAATTAACAGTTAATTCTTTTAGATGAACATGGAATGTAAAATTACAACGTGTCGAGTTCTTTTTGTGAGCAAAACGATACCAAAAATTTCAAACTGTAGTAATATTGCAACCGACACATAAACAAAATAATTAATTGTAGCATACTTTTTAGAGGAAAACAAATAATCAAAGTTACTGAATGTAGTGATCTTACTTAAACAGAAATGCATGCAAGTCATGAACCGTGGTTTTCGTACATGCAACGAGCACATATGTACAGTTACAAACTGTAAGATCTTGCATCTGAAAAGAACCATACTCGGTGTTTCAAAAGATCATATGATTTATCAACACATGAAAGTAGCAAAAGTGACCTTCCATGCAAGCAAAACCAACAAATTATACAAAAACCTACAGCCACATAATCCTTAATTGAAACGAAGTTACAAAGCGTAGTGTACCTGAAATAAAAAAAAATGCATTCACAGCTACAAACTGTGATGATCCTGAACAGAGTTGCACGCAAAGTTACAATTTGTCAGATCACTCATCTGGAATGTGTTACAAACCATGAAATTACTTATGTGAAGAAATATGCAAAGAAAGTGACGTAAGTACACCCAGAAGCAAAGTCACAATATGTAAATCCAGTTGCCCGATGACATACAGGAGGAAAATAACAAATGATGAATTTGCTTACATAAAAAGGTTAACCAAAGTCGTAACTGTAGAATTACATATCTTAAATGTCAAACATGCAAAGTTTCAGAAATTCACAGTACCTGAAGAGACACACATGAATCCGGTTTGACAGTCCTTGTTTAGCAAAGACAATCATGTTGATGACGTTAGTGATGACACCACATGTCCCGAGGATCGGAAGTATCCCGACATACACGGCCAGGCCCACCACGTCCACCACAACAGGTCTGATCAGATTCCTTGGATTGTCACAGGGGATAAACAAAGGGGGAGGAAGAGTAAAGGAGATGTTCGTGCCGTTGACGTCATCGATGATGTCCTCTGTTGTGTCCACAAAGTATGCGCCATGCGTGTTTGATGACTGCGGTGGCGTAAGTGTCATGTTTATCTTGCCAGTCTCTATGAAAATACCACAAGATGGCGCCTTCGTTATCAAGGAAACAATAGAATGTTCGACCAGTTAATCACATCTGGCTCTTAGTTTCATGAAAAGGGTTTATAGCTGGTCATACAAGCATTCAGTCATTTAAATCATATCATACATATCCAGATTATGTCCCAGTGTTCTGCGGATTAAAGTATAAAGCTGACCAAGATCAAATTAAGAAACGTTAATGAATACGTTAAATAGATTCTGAACTCTGAAGTTTACACACGAAGGCTGTGTCAAAATCAGCTCAAGCCAGAGTTTCAAATGTCTGTGCCAACTCTGCCAAAACGTTTAGAGGCCAATGGTCAGAGTGGTGACGACTGTCATGCTACATCCGAGTTGAATCTTCTTACTCATAATTAATACAAGATATCTCTACTCCTTTAATTAGATTGAATTCATCATAATACCTTAAACACTATTAATTGATCGTTTTCAAGATGCTTTGAGTTATGCTAGAACTGAAAAAAGTAACATTATAGAAAAATGTGAAAGACAGTTTGGTTAAATCGTATCTTTCAGAGACGATTTACTGTTCTGGACTGGGGATGGAGGGAGAAGAAGGAGTTGTGGAGGCGAGGACAACGATTGGAATGATTCTGATTCTTAATTTAGTGAATCCCCTGGAAAAAAGATCCCAAAGGTCCACTGTTTGGTACGTCTTTGACATAACGTAATAGAGACTGTACAGACACCAAACCTTGTCGTTTTAGCAGCCGACCTTTGTGGGTGACGGTAGTAATGAAGTACAGCAGTCACGAACCGAGCATCACTGGTCACACTTGTTCCTCTAGTTTACAATATAAGTAATATGATGAACTGTAACATTCTAAATTTCTGGATATCCTTTGTTTATAGGTGCCATATTCTTCTTGTATCATAGCATTTGACTATCCCCTTTGAACAATTGAATTCTTTTGTGTCAACTCTTTATAAGATTTGTCATTATTTTTTAACTCTTTGAGCACTTTGTGTTTTGTGTTTATGGAATATCAAAACAAGAAGGGTCTATTTATAAACAATTTCTCTGCCTTCCGTTTCCCCCCAGACTTCAACCTCACCACGATTGCAAATGAGCTCTTCAAAGAACTGGTCAGAGCCATTGCTTTCAAGCCCAAGTGAACTGCGCTAGATTCTAAAACAAAGCATTAGCAGTCCACACGGAGCAATGAAAGCCAGGTCATCATGATGCAACATAAAAAGATTGACTCTGCATTGCCACTACGTCGTATCAGTTGTTTAAAACAGTGCCTACTCTGATTCAATATTCACATCACCTATCAAGCTCCATACTGCCAACATTAATTACTAAGTTTTACGGCACCTGCATGAGTGACTGTTCAGCTGCAGAGGAATTCATCTTGTCCACAAGCAAGAGTCTCAATGAACCTCACTGTTGTCTCACCTATAACTACATCCAAGAGATACAGTGACCTGCAGAGCTGGTCATGAAATTTGCGCCAACCTCTCAAAGACGCATCATGTAAATGAAATCCAACCGTTTGTCTCCATTTTAATCCAAAAGCCTCCAGGAATCTGACAACACAAAGGCCTTTGGCGCGAATTCAACATGGACATACGTGCGCAAAGCTGATCGAAAGATGAATTCATCTTGCAAAAGGCCAAAGAATTTGAGATGTCAAAGAAATGACAGTATGTTATAAACATGATGTTAGCGACTTTCAATCACTTTGTACCAACGCAGCATGGCAGGTTGTACTTCATGTTTTATTATCATAGCCTAGCATTTATAGCCCATGCACGAAAGATACAGAGACCTCCACTGTTGGTCAGACAAGTTGAGCAACCTTCTCAGAAACGCATCTGGTGAAGAAATCCAACTGTGTGATTCTATTTTTCTTGTTTGAACTTCCAGGACACACAGAATACTGGCTCGGAGATCGACGGGGCTGATAAATACCACAAGCGTCTGCCTTTGATGGAACTGAAACCAACACCAGATAAGAGACAACGGGGTTTAGATACAAAAGATTGTTGTTAATGTCGTAGTGAAATGTATATAATTGCTATGATTCTTTTAGCGCGACCAGAAACCAGCCCTGTACAATGGAGCAGATCAACAGAACACAAAAAATATGGACCTGTGTACAGATCAGATCAGTCCTGTCACGATGTTTTGACCCGCTGGACCCAAGCCACAACTCCCACCTATAATAATGCACAGATCAGGACCAGACAAAACGTATACTACAGGTCGTCTTTTCTTCATATTCTTTGATAACAATAATAATTTAATTCATTTAAGAAAAAGTGACGCCTGTCCCTCGTGAGGCTCCAGGCGCCATTACAATATAAAAGCCGAACGTTTAAGAATGAAGAGAAGAAAGAAAACGCATAAGATTAAGGCATATAAACTATAACATCGTAAGACCAACATACATTTAAAAACATAGAATTATACATGCAGAGAAACATAATCATCCCCTACACTCTGTCCCTTCAGTATCTCCCCCCTCACTCTCCCCCACCCTCTCTCCAGAACACACAAACACCCAAGACACACTGACACATGCACACACGCACACGCACACACACGCATGCGCGCGCGTGCGCGCACACACACACACACACACACACACACACACACACACACACACACACATGCATACACACGCATACACATTGTTCAGGATAAGACGTAACAGCCGATTAACAGTGCTGTGCATAAATTAATCTTCGTTAAGATAGGCATGGGATAAGGTCTTCAAGCCTGACTTTAAAGTGTTCAGAGGTTTTGCATTGCGAAGTGAAAGAGGTAAAGAATTAAAAACAGTGGGGCCAGCTAAAGAAAAGGAACGTTTGCCATATGTCTCCAGCCGAACACAGTGGATGGTTAAATGACCGGCGTCCGAGGAACGTAGCGATCTTGATGGTGTGTATAGTTTAACTAGGTTTGAAAGGTAGGAGGGGGCAAGGTCGTGGAGGCAAGGAAAACAGAGGGTGGCGATTTTGTGTTCAATGCGGGCTCAAACAGGAAGCCAGTGCAGCTTCCTCAAGAGAGGCTTTGCATGGTCAAATTTGTGTTTTCTGAGGACTATGCGTGCAGCATGATTCTGAGCCCTCTGTAATTTGTCCAGCAGCGTGTTTGGAAGACCAGCGAACAAAGAACTGCGATGGTCCAGTCTGGACAAAACAAATGCTGACATGAGCTCTCTGGTTGCATTGATGGTAAGAAAAGGACGGATATGACTGATTCTGCGGAGCTCAAGATGGATGGTCCTACACAGTAGCTTTATATTGTCCTCCATTGAGAGGACACGATCCAGATGTACCCCAAGATTCCTCACAGACTCGGCAAAACCGATCTCTACACCAGTCAAAACAAAAGGAGTATCGTCCGGAAATGCTTTGAGCTGCCTGGCTGTTCCACCTGGGATGACCTCGGTTTTCCCATCATTCATTTTCAGTTTGTTTACAGTCATCCATTCTATTGCAGATTCTATTGTCTGCTGGAAAAGTGGCCAGGAGCTGGGGAAACTGACAGGGTTGTGCTGACTGATGCAACTGTGCATCATCAGCAAACATGTGATGCACAACACCACACTGCCTGATCTGCTGACTGAGAGGTTGAATGTACATTGTAAACAGCGCAGGCCCTAACACGGAACCCTGGGGTACTCCATACTTCAGAGGAACAGGTTTTGAACCATGATTGAGTACAACAACAGACTGGAATCGGTCACTCAAGTAAGATGCAAACCATTTTAGGACTTTGCCTGACAGTCCAAAAGAGACTTGTAGTCTCTTAAGCAAGATATCATGGTCCAGCGTATCAAACGCTTTTATCTACTGGAATTGTTCTGATCGTTGCTGATAGAAGAATTGTTCTGATTGTTGTTGAAAAGTTGTGTTGGCGTGATGCCCCAACCTCAGCATCACCGCTTAATTCACAGAATGCCATTTCCTTCTGACCACAGATACTGCACGTTATAAACACTGCACGTCTGAAGATCAAAGAGAGTGTGAAATCAGGGAAGAGAAATTTTGAAAAATGTTCGAAAACAGAACAATTTCGGTAAATGGCAAAAAACTGCAACAAAAAGACGACCTGTCGGACACGTTTTGTCTGGTTCCTGTGCTTGATCTATCTGACATTGACGGTCCTATCTGATGTAGTATATCCGGGCTGCGATGTGGCAATTTTCTCTTTTAATGGGTTATTTGGGGCAGTTTTCAACAAAGTCATCGGAATGTGTGAACTGGTTTGGTGGCCCGTGCTGATTCTCTCGTTTGAAATTGAATACGAATGTCATGACCGTTTTGAATGGACAGTTTTATTGGCTGCTGACTGAGAGAGCGACCATAATGAGCTGTTATTCAACAGGTTGCCCCATATTGTTTCACCGGTATAGAAGAGGATGTGTGTGTGTGTGTGTGTGTGTGTGTGTGTGTGTGTGTGTGTGTGTGTGTGTGTGTGTGTTGTTGTGGGGGGGTTGTTTTGTTGGTGGTGGTGTGATGGTGGTGGTGGTGTGGTGGGTGTGGGTTGTTGTTGTTGTTGTTGTTGTCTTCAATTTATACGTCCACATAGTGATATTAGACGGGGGGAGGGGAGGGGGGAGGGAGGGGATCGGGAGGAGGAGGAGGGGAGGGGACCGTATTGTGTGTGTGTAGTGTGTGTGTGTGTGTGTGTGTGTGTGTGTGTGTGTGTGTGTGTGTGTGTGTGTGTGTGTGTGTGTGTTGGTGGGGTAGACAGGAGGGAATTGGGCTTTAATCTACCAACTAGCTTACGGCCTGAGTGTGTTGATACTCAATAACTGATTTGATTCAGTTCTCTGCTGGAGTCTTTAAGTGGAGACGTGAACTCTGTGTCGGTGTCTTAAACTTAGCCCATTGTAACCTGGAACTTTGTGCCTACCTGGATTGGAACGGCGAACTATTTTTGAAATTCACCCTTCACTGTTATCAAGAACTTTATTCTTGGCCAGCAGGATTTCTGTTGACAAAACCTGAGTTTTTCTGCTACCTCGACTGAGCATCTGATCAATAACCTCCGTCTTCATGCTATGGCCATTTCATTAAAAAAAAAAAAAGCTCGTGAATAAATCAATGCTTTCTTACCATTTTGTCAAGAAATAGTCACTGACATACACATCTACAGTAAAATATTCGGATTTATGTAATGCGGTGGATTTTGTATCGTGAAAACAAGATCGTGTCATCAAAAATATAGCTTAGGTGATGGTATTTTGAAAATTGGTATGAGAGTAGGAAATCAGCACTTTTGGAGTTGTGACGTTTGGCTCCTTGGGCAGACAGGGTTAATTTTCCCTTGCAATCAGACTACAAATATATTCTTTGAAAGGTAAATCTGATATACTTTGTGTACTTCAATATACGTATGAGTGGCTGTCGTAGGTCCCAATATTATTTGGCAGCATCTTTTGAGGTTTTTCTTTCTCTGAACCCGCTGTGTTTGGATGAGGCTGATGTGAAAAGAGTCCACAGTCAGCTGTCGTCGAGCTGTAGCGTCTGCCAACACGTGCCAAGATCTCCAACATGTCAAAGACTGAGGGAAGACAGGATCAGCATCTCCGCCTTTCGCTAATGAGAGCTCCATTGCACACACTGGCGACACTCACCACTTCCTGCTGATCTCATTGGCTCTGTGTCTGCCTTCTATGTTCAGGTTGCTCTATGTTCATCAAACTTTTAGTGTCAAGCAGTCAAGTTAAGTTTGAAGCGTACACATGGTGATTCGCACACATGCAAAGGCTGCATGCAGTGGGTGGGCCAACTGTGCTGAACAGCGGACAACAAGAAAAAGGTGTACATAGTTACCTGAGAGGATATCCTGGTCAATTGGACAATTATCTGGACCAAATCTGTTCAGCAGCAGACTACATGGAAATAATATGCGTAGATTCCTGAGAGGGTGTCCTGGTCAATTGGACAAGTCTCTGGACCAAATGTGCTCAACAGCAGACTACATGGAAATGATTTATGTAGTTACCTGAGAGAATACCCTGGTCAATCGAACAATTCTCTCTTTCGGAAGTACTTAGTTACCCGCAAAAGTGAAGAAGAACACTTCGACAAAGGCGAACAGCGAGTCGAGATATCGATCCTCTACCCTTTACATCTTTGACTATTTGAAGTTATTCCAACTCTTGGTGAACCATCCACCTGTGGTCTTCTGTACAGACGATGAAGGAGGAATGAATCGCAACAATGTTCCTCGTGATTCTCCGCGAAAGATAAGTGTCTCCACACTCTTTTGGACAGTTGTGATGTACCGAAAAAGCGACACTGATATACTGAAGTGTAGGATGATCTTAGATGAGCACGCTAGTGAAGACCAGGGAGGGTGTGCCACAAGATGGAGTAATATCACTGACACTCTTCGTGGTCTTCATTGACCACATAGCTGACCAGCTGTCCAACCTCGTATCCAGGGCACTACATGCTGCTGACCTAGCAGTCTGGTCCACAGCAGAGCAGATGAACACAGCAACCGACAGGATGCAGGCATCTTTGAACTCAAATCGTAAGGATTATTAGCTTCGAATACGAATACGAATGGTTTAATGCGTCAGGTTTTCAGCCCATTAACACATTAGGAGAGGAGGTGGGGGTAAGGGGGCAGAGGTAAACAACTTTCAGAACAATGAAAACGAAGATTGATTGCTCGTTTTCATTGTCCTGAATGCTGTTCATCTTGTCTGAAGAAGACCTAAGAGGTCCAAACGCGTCGTGTTTTGTCTTGTCATTTGTTTGTCCCTGCTGTTTGGCGGACTCAGTAATAATTCTTAAATTTTGTTTCAATTTCCAGCTGCAGTTACCTCACTTTGAAACGAACTTTGAACTCGTTCTCAGACTGGACCGAAGAGAACATGGTCACCGTCAATGAAACAGAAACTGAGGCCAAGTGTTTTTCCCTCTCCCCAAAACAGAAGAATTCAGCTACTGGGTCCCCTCACATTGATATGATGCAGCGCAAAGTGATAAAAAAGATTGCTGTGGTGAAGAAACCGGCAGGCACCAAGTGGGATTCCAACATGAAGATCCTGACTCATGTTTATACAGGATCTCTCCGGCCCCACATGGAGTACGCCTCCACTTCCTGGTCTAAGCAGCTAAAAGCCACACAGACCATCCAATGCTGGCATCTGAGTCATTACAGGTGGTACCTGCAATGGCTTGCCTACTATCACTCTTGAACAGAAGAAATTAGAAACTCCTGAGCACTCAAGCTGCAGGCTCTGACCAAGAACCGTTTCAAATGGCAAAGTCCAAAACACCTGATAAAGTCGCTTCAACAAAAACAAGGTGAACATCAACTGCTCAGAAACCAACAACAGAAAGTGCTCAAGACATCGAAGACTGGTCAATGAATACTACATATGTCATCTTTGACATTCCTGAAGTCGGACCAAAAGAAGACCTCACAGCAAGAGAAGGGAAATCCCTGATGTGACGGGTCTCCGACGCTCCCCTTTGTTATTAAAATATGATTATCATATGCAGGGATGCAGGGGGGTATAGACAGAAGCATTTACGTTGTCGCAACCAAAATGCGCTCTCGCATAGGCACACGCACTCTGTCACTCACATCGGGCCCACACAAAGGTGACGGGAAACTAATAATATTTCATAGAATATAATCAACTTTTATTTAACTTGACTCCGAGCCCCCACTCGTCACTACACAACACACTTATCTGTATCATATAAAACATGTAAACATCATACAGATAATCTCATAATCGCATCCCCTGTTCTTCAATTACTCTTATTTAACCAGGAAAGACAACATTTCACTATTCCCGTTGCACACTTATAAACTTAAGAACAAATAAAACGTCCATAACTTGCCAGCATTCCTTGGCTGACCTGTCAGTTTCTCTCATCCCACTGTGCGACGATGAGCGCTGAAGCTGCCACACTGTTGTGTCCTCCTGATTGGCCAAATCCCAGTTGGGGGACACTGGCAACGTAGCTCGCGTTGCACCCTCAGACCGAGTCTCCCAGACTCCACTGCACTTCGCCCTCTCCATGGAAAGGGCTCCTGTCGGCCTCTCCCACAGGTCTTCTCTGGATGCAAACACCCCACCGTTGTCTGGCAGCTCCCTGTCTAGGCCCCAACAGGCTGACACGTCTTGCTGTCGACCGTCCCCACACAGGAGACGATTCTTCTCGTCGTCGGCTTCGAGGCTACAGCAACCTCCACTGTCTTCTAAACCGTCATCGTCTTTGAGGTGACAGTAAACCTCTGCTTCTCACTGTATTTTCTTAAGCCCTCAGCAAGACGGGATGAGTTCACTTTCCCTTAAGTGAGTCACACAATTCCTGGTTTTCTGAGCATCTTATATCCATTCTCAAACAACAGAGAACCTGAGTTAAACTGATTCAACCAATGGAATCAATGGTTTGTACCAATAACTCCCCGAGTCATTTTTATTCCACCAATGGAATCACTAGTCGCCTACTCCACACACACACACACACACACACACACACACACACACACACACACCACAGCTGCTAGCGCTACAAAGATTTGGGTACCAAGTGGTTAATGCATAACCTCCAATTCAAACACATAATTGATTCCCCGAAGCTACCCATTTTACTAACAGCCCGGATTCCTCCACAAATCAGGACTGATGCTTCAAGTATTTACTACACTCTATATACAACAAGGTGCAAATCACTCAATAGGCCAAAGCCTTCCATTCATTCCTCAGGACAAGAACGACTGAATGGTCACTGTACCCTGCCTGCAGGCCGACGGTCACCAAACCGTGACGGTCACCTGACACGATCGCCCCCTTCAGGCCCACTGGAGAACCCAGTGAATAGCCAGTGGTCGAGGTGGACACTCTCCTCCACCCAGAACCAGCAGGTCAGCATGTATTTGTTACTACCCCCTAGACATGCGAACCACTCCCCAGTAAATCTCCCTCCTTCAGTATACGACTCGGGGTATTCCCCTCTGGTGATGCCTGAGTTCGTACACTTGAAGAACCCAAGGAACTTGCTCTCAACAACAGCAAAACTACCCTTAATTGGCCTAAATGCTCGAGAACATTCGGCCGACTCATGACACCTGACATTTGAAATACTGTACAGGGACTATACCTGCCCACCTGAATTCGATCCCTTACACATGGCTCTGAAGAAAATGCTGTTTGAAATGGGGGGAAGGAGCATCTAGATACTGATTGCAGAGGGCAACTCTGATACCAAGTCTGTCAGCACTGGTCAGTCCACCAGTTCAGAGCTAAAACCTGAGCATTAAATCATGCTGCTCAGACCCGAAATACAGAAAATGGTTTGTTATCTCACATGGTATTTTCTCACTGACTGCCAAGCCCTATTCCAGAGTCTTCAGTCTAGACAGACAGACCAGACCGTCCAATACGCAAGATGAGAGATTCAAACACTGGGCTTCAAAACAAACCTGGTGTTGCAGTCGATCCCTTCCGCTTGTGTTGTCAAGGGGAAAGAGGAAGGTGACAAACTCTCCACGTCAGGCAACAAGTAGGACCACACTACCCACCAAATATCATATGCAGGGATTAAAACCTCCTTTAAAACCATTCTTTAAACAGCATTCACGGATAGGACCTGAAGAAGATGGTAGCCACCAGCTGGATAGTGTGCAACATCGTTAGACTGAGAACAGGACATTTTTCGGCTCCTCTGAACTTCTACAGGCTACAGATCTCTCGCACTGTTGGCACTGGTCCACAGACACCAGCCAATGGTCCACTGCAGTGGGCCTGAGGGAGAAACTGTGGGAACCGGCAAAGTTGCCGAGGCAGACAGCAAATTTCGCCCACAACACTGGACTACCATGTAGCATGGCAGGAAACTCTGGGAAAAGAGATTTGTTGCAAGCTTCAGGTCTAGATAAAACACTGAGAAACACTGACTTTATATTTGACCAAAAAAAATGACGATCGTTGTAAATGCATGATGATAATTTTTGTTTGTAAAAACCAGTGTAACTGGCATGATTCTGCCCAACTTTTGAGAGGAGAGAGTTGGCAGGAGTTAATCCCTCAAACGTTGGATGGGGCCTACTTGAAATCGAATTTCAAATAGGGGAACCATCAGCGAGAGGAGTTGACCCATATGCAGATTCCCCTAATGGATGGGATCGCAGTGAGGGGTAATTTAGCTGGTAGTCTGGAACGTCAGTTAAGATATCAGGTGACTGCGGTCACTCGGCAGACATTTTGACGGCTGATCTGGGCAGACTGGTTTAGAAGACTAATTAGAGGCCAGGGAGAAAGCCATTGGACTTCGCCGACGCCGTAATTGGTGTTGCCTTTGCTAAGGTCTCGAGCCTCCCTATGACCATGGCTGGTCCGGATGGAGAGGTCTGGGAGACCAATTAGAGGCCGAGGAGACAGTTCTAGGAGTCTGTGACGCCGTAGTTGGTGTTGCCTTTGCTTAGGAGAGCTTGAGCCTTTAGAGAGGTAGATTTCCGCAGGTGGAAGTCGTTGGTGGCGGAGCTGACACATGCCGGTTTTTGCCATGGATACGGGGTCTGAAGGGTCTGTCTCAACATCCTCCTGCGCCCTTCCAGAACAGCCACTTACATGATGTTTGGCCCGTTTTTTGTCAGACCGTGTGGGGTAGAATGTCAGTTCGAGGTTTGGATACAATTATGGCAGCCCGATGAAGCCGGATCTGACATCATTTGGATTAGACACTTCTAATGGTTCCATTGCGAGTTAGGCGTGGCGATGGCCATAAAGGGAGTTTGTGGAGAGATCTCGTTGAAAGAGGCTGGGAGACCTGTGTACTCCCAGCGTCCTCGATCTAAGGCCATTTCTTCACTGAGTCACTGAGCAGAATGTGGTGAAAGCTGTGATGCTGATTCTGTTATTCAGGTGTTTGTGAATGTAAAGGTATGTTGATGATTTTTGCCTATGGTTTGGCCATGTTTACCTAAAGTGAAGGAAGATAGAGCACTATCTTATCAAAACAATACTAGTAGATGGAAGTTTAAAGTTCTATGTTCTAACATTGTATTGCTCAACCTCTATTGACATATTAACTGGAAATGTGAAATACTAAATTTTACCGTCATTTATACAAGTAACTCTGCAACTGAGGAGGGCCTGGCGCTTGATAAGACTGAAACTGACAACAGCAATTCGGTATTATCACAGTTTGCATTGTTAGTAGTCAACAAATAGATGCCAGAAAGCATAGATTACAGACCGTACTTCTTTTATTGTGCTTAGGTTCCTTGTGTTCGGCCACTAGACATACTGACTTGTGAACGTTGACCTTGTTGGCTGGCGAGACGGATAGGGTTAAGTCATAGTGACCAAACCGAGCAACGTCCTTTGCAAATAATTAAGATACTGTCAGTGAAGGTAGTTTTTGATGATTCCTCTGTGTGTGTGTGTGTGGGGGGGGGGGGGGGTGCTACCTATTTACAAACGAATGTTTTACCTGTTTGATCGATTGTTTTATTGTTTGAGCGACTGAATGGTCTCGTGGTTTTATTTGGCTGCGCAATTAGGCAGATAATTACTTGGATTCTGTTCGGTTGTTTGTGCGTTCATGTGGCTATTTTGTGTGTAAGTTGCCACTGGTCGGTTTGTTTGCTTATTTGTTTGTTGCATCGGTTAGTTTGTGAACGTTTATTTGTTCGATATATTTACACCCGTGGGTCTATTGCAGGGCTGAAAAGCTACAGTCGCGCCTCATTTGGCGAAACGTGAGGAGCCGTAGCGTGTAGCACGCACTGTCCTGAGATGGATGTGTCTACGGAAGAGGAAAAATAGATTTAGTGGGCTGGTTGACGTGCGATGTGTGTACTTTTTTTTAATTTGATCAAATATGTGGACACTAAGCAGATACAATTGTGAAACTGCTAAACGGCCCGGGTGATACTTTGCTATGGAAAATTTGAAGTTCGTTAATTTCATTCATCGTTCATTACTCCTGCCGTTCGCAACAGGGAGTCCCTTTTTATGTATATGATTGTTCGTTGAAAACACTGTTATCTGCTGTACCTTTGTGATCCATGCTTTTGTTCGTAAGTCCTGCCGTTCGCAACTAATGTAATGTTTTTGATATAGTTGTGTTGTTGGTTGTGCATTTTTGTTGTAAAACTTTGCACCTTAATTTTGATAATGTCTATGTGCTGCACGGACTATATTGTTTTAATGTTTGATTTCCAAGTCCATTATGAACATTTCATACTTGTCTTGGCTAAATTTGGATTATTTGTGCCTTATTAATGTTTGATCTCTTCCGTACTTTGAACTTTTGTTAAATGCACTTTATGAAAGTATTTCTCATGTTGAATGATTATGTTTTCCAGTATATGTATTCTTAGTAATACCTCATGTTTGTGATCATCATTGTTTATGTCTTAATAGGTCGGTGCGGATGGTTCGATCAAGATGCGTTCGTTTGGTTCGACTATGATTTGAAATAAAAGCAAGGGGAAACCAACGCGCCGGTGTTGATGTGGAAGATGATGTGTCAACTCCCTCTCTTCCTCGTCTCCTACTCCTCTTTCCTCTTCTCTACTTATTCCTTACAATAAGTAAAAACTGGATAGAGCAGAATTCATAAACACCAAAGCTACAATCAGTAATTTGAATTTGTTTGAGTTATTCGATTTTTCTGTCGAGTGTATTTTTCTTTAAAACTTATTTGTCGCGCCTGCATAACACTGTTAAGCAATACTCTTGTAGAAAGTAACGAAGGCGTGGCGTTGTGACACGGGGCATTAAGTTGAATCCTGTCAGCAAAGCCCGACTGATTAAAATGACCAGTTAGAGCTGATCTAAAGTCAGAAATGCAAATACGTCATACTAGTGGCCCAGTTATAGCTCAAGACATTATGAGAACGCATAATAAGCTGACTTCAATGTTAGGAAGATTGGTTTACGAGGAGGAACACTGTTCTTCAGCAGACACACAGAAACACATCTCGACACACCACCACTCATGAAGCAGTTTGAGTGCGTAAGATGTGTGTCCGAGTGTGAGCTTTTTTATCACAATACCCTGACATAAAACATGTGGGAAAATAAACAAGTAATACACATGCTGCATAAATGTATTAGGTCAAATATAATCCTTGGTGTGTTTTGTTTTGTCATTTATTGGATGATTTCACAGACAGACAGACAGAGTTAAGTGTACCTCTATTGTGTTACCGAGCAAATGCGAAGCAGAAAAAATGAATGATTTGTGTTATATATATATATATATATATATATATATATATATATAATATATATATATATATATATATATGAGCATGTGCCGGGGCTAGTATTGATAGCGGCGGTAAAAGTAGAAATAACAGAGATAGAGTTAATATTGACAGGGGTGTAGATGTAGAAAAGCAAGTATAAAAAATATTGTCATTATCATCATCTCATCATCGTCATCAAAATCAAGATGATGATGATGACGATGAAGATGATGATCATGATCATGATCATGATCGGATGATAAAAAAGTATTAATGATAATGGTCAGGAAACAATTATGATGAGGAAAACTAGTTTAAAAAAAAAAGAAAAGAAAAAAGCATACTGCATGTAAATGATACAAAAATAAAACAAAAATTGATTTTTTTTAAACAAAAGAACAAATTAAGGCACAGACATACGTTTAAGTGGACGTACAGACATATCACCACTGTTACCATACCACCGATCAACCACCACAGTATTTAGAACACACGACCCCCGCAATCATGCTTTCCTTTAACCACTGCCGTCCGTACCCCTCATTGACATGCATGCCTGTGAATCATGCTTAACACCACCATCTCATTCTCTCCATCCATTCACATCAGCACGACCATGGGCATCAGACGCCTATGGTTACCAAGCTGGGTCCCACGAATCTGTTGTATACCCCCAATGAGTGAACTGCCCGTTAAAGGATATAAACAAACACAAGGACATATTTGCTGATTCTTCGGACGAGGAATTTGTGCAGACCCGCCATGTCAACCACCAGAACCTCAGCTTACCGCTTGCTAAAGCAAAAGAAAAGAGGAGAAAAAGATGAAAAAAATAGTCCACAAACTGGATGCGCTGATAGGAAAGAGCATAAACTGGCCAAATTTGGAGGCATTGTATATGAAACCTGTAGGGAAGACTATGGCTTAAAACAACTAAAACTGAAGACTGCAGAGATGGATAACATCAGGGTAACATCCGCGAGAAGAAGAAGAATTTCAAGAAGCAGATAAAGGCTGCTTCAGAAGTTGCGGAGGAAGGGCTAGAGAAGCGCTGGAAAAACCTGAAAGCACAACACATCACCCTCAGCTAAGCAGAATCAGCGAGACGTAGAAGATCAAAAAGAAGGGAACCCAAGATGGCGTCTTCAGAGATTCCTTGCAGTTCGCGAGCAGTGTTCAAAAAACCAAAATCAGGAATACCCACAGTGGACAGAGAAACTCTTCAGCAACATTTCAGGAAACAATTTCTAGCCTCGGGGCAACGTTTAACTACAAATCCCGGGCCTGGTGCGGCCAGCAGCGCTACAGAAAGTACTCAATGACAAGGCACTAACACCTGATGGTATTAGAAAATTGATTTTTAAAAAGCCATCATCTTCTAGACCTACTGGAATACTCTATTTGTCGTGTAAGAAATGTCACTTTGTTCTTCAGTGGCTCCAGAACCTGATAAGATCAATATGGAGGAATCTATAGATCAGCGACCAGTGGATGATAGCTGATGGAGTGTACATCCCAAAACAGAGCAGAACTCGATTCACATCAACCACTTCAGACCAAAGCCAGTTCTAAACGTTGTAGGGAATATATTAGTCTCTAGCATAGAGGCTGACTAGGTATGTCATAGAAAAGGAGTGCTTGAACATGTCAGGCACCCCGAGAATGTCTGGTAGCGTAGAACACGTCACTGTGAGCTAAGGCAGAGAAGAGAGACTTCAGTGTGTTATGACTTGGATCAGTTTCACACAGAATTATCATCATCTGGCCCTTCAAATGATAATTATCATCATCATCATCATCATCATCATCATCACCACCACCACCATCACAATCATTATCATCAATACATACATAGTACACTCCCAGAAAAGTACTACGAGGTCTTCACACACACACACACACACACACACACACACACACACACACACACACACACACACACACACAGCACACACGCACGCACGCACGCACGCACACACAACTCTCCCCCCCCAAAAAAAAAAAAAAATAAATAAATAATAAATAAATGAATTAATAACATGTGTACAGAAGACATAATGTTCTACATATTACGTTCATTTCAAACATTTATACACCAAATTGCATCTAACCAAATGTACATATATAGATACACGCATACTACAGTATAGCAGGCGAAACAACCCATACACATTTCACTATAGTTGAGCATACACACATACCTGCACAGTTATATCATCAAACAAGTTACAAATGTGCAGAAATGCATATTGCTTAGATGGACATGTTACAACCAGACCGACTGCTGAGAAAAGATCAGTCATGTGGGAGATGTATCAGTGTCACACTGAGCACAAATGCATGCACGCACTCAGCTCAGCATTCACTCCGTGCACACGCAGTCTCTCCAAACAACCAGAAGGCGCACTACAATAACTCTTCTTCTCCCCGTCCTCTCCGGGGAATAATTTGCTAAACAATAATCAACTTTTCCAACATAAACAACATATTTGTTTTACAACGACTATCTTCATTCCTCCTCTCCAGTGGAGGTACAATAATTCCACAGATCCACTAGCTGGGACCACATTTCATCTCATTATACATAGTAGTTCACAAATACATCTTTTAACGGTTTCTCCTCCTCACTGGAGAAACAATGTATACATTTTCCAAAGAAGAATCGAAAGATGGCTTAAAATATAGGAATATCATCTGAGTTCCGACCCAGGGGGACAATCAACATTCATTGTGGGTCAACATGACAAATTCTTTAAATTCTCTCACGACTGCTGCAGTCGTTGTCCTCTTCACAATTAGGTGCTGCCACAGCACTGTAGCCCAAATACTTGTACGACTGTCACAGTCGCTTGTACCATTACTGGTGCTGCCACAGCACCGGGAAGGGCTGAAACACGAATGAAGTCCGTGTAAGTAATCTATTTCAAAATCTGAATAATGATAAATTCTTTTCCCTTTTTCCCTTTTCTTAACTCTCTCTCTCTTTTCTCTCCCCATCTGTCTATACCTCACCTGGTAATGGTAGATTACAGGTGAATCTCGTTCTGCAGTTCCAAACAACCTGTCTGGTCAGTGTTCCCAAGCCATCTCCTTCCTATACCTTATTTTTCCTTCCTGCACTCTTCCTGAGTACATATTCAGTGAGTACTCATCTAACTCGACGCATTACCAGCCCTTGGCTACTTGACCAATGGACAACGTCCGTCCATTCAACCAATAATCACCCTACGTCTATAGCCACAGCGACACCGATCACACTGGTCAGGCCACGTAAATTATCCTTTCTTTTACCTTTTCTCTTCCCTACCTAGGGAAATGCTTTATAACAAATAACGGCGTACGCGACGGAACGTCACATGTCGCCATGTGAGGCTACATCACATGACAATCAGAGGTATTTCCATGACTTTCAAAAAGGCCTTCCACAAAGAAAGACACAACAGAGTGGGTCAATCTGCGAGTTGGAATTGCAATAGGCTGTCTGATATCTCCAATACAGCTTTTGTTGGAAGTCACATTGAAAGCATGTTTGAGGTGAACATGTTCATTAGACTCCAGGAATGGATACCAATTCCTCCCTCTCAAAGCATCTACGAATAACGCAGCAGTCCTTTCCATCAAAGAAGATGAAAAATACAAAATACCGAAGCGGTTAGACATGTGAGTCGCTTCACCCAGGATGGGTTTCAAAACCAAAGAAATCATGAAGCCCCCTCCTCCTCGCGAAAAGGAAAGAATACTGAAACAGTTACATTCATCATAGCCAAGTAATCCACGCCAACAGTGTCAGAAGATCCAGTCCAGATCCTTTGAAGATGGTATGATGACTCCTTGTACAACACAAACAGGAGAAACGAACACAAACATATTGCAGAAGAACACCTGCAGACAATAGACAGAGTGGTTTTCCCCGCAAAAACAAGGAATGGTGCCCGCAGTTCCTGGCGATCCCAAAGTTTTTCATGCTTCTGCTGGTGTATGATGTCAGCAGTAACACAAAGGAAGCAATGTTAGCCAAAATCAAGAAATACGCAAGGAAACGGCTCGCTGCCTCATAAAATCTCGCTGACGTTATTCTTAGTTGCCGACAAGGAAAGCTGAAACTGCCTCTTAAACCTGTACTTGAAGAGTACGAAGTAGGAAAAGCAAGGTTGCTAGCCATGCTTGAGGACTCGGGAATCAAGGTTGTAAGATCAGTCCAGCCCGAGGACTCGGGAATCAAGGTTGTAAGATCAGTCCAGCCCAAACTAGAGCCTGGAAGGAAATTGAAAGTTCAGGAGGCTTCGGACGTAGCAAAGATGTCTCAAGATCAAAGATATAACAGGACGCACAAACGATAGGCAGAGACCGGGATCAATAGTTTGAAGTGGTGGTCAAAGACAAAAGTGAAAGCAAACGGGTATAAGGTGATATCGGAGCTGAAGATAAAAAAGAATGCCAAAAGCATCCAGAAGGCAGTACAGCAAAGCCAGCGGGGGCAAAGAACTACTGCATGGGAAAACACACTCCAAAGAAGTCTCAGTTGGAATGAAATTTGACATATGGCTTCTCTTCTGATCAGCTTCATCCTCATCTGTATATGATCTCCAGCCATCGAGTTCAAATCTCGTGAGGTATTAGAAATCGGATGGCCTTGCACGACTACCCAGTCAAGGCAACGAACAAGGTTACGTCTTGATTTAAGGACAGCCACACTAGCCCAGGGAAGATACACATGGAGACACAATCAAGACCTGAAGCAGATCGCACAATGCGGTTAGCACTTCCAGAGAAAACACTGTGGCAGCAGAAGTTGTTTTTTTTTTAGAAACAACGTTTCTACTAGTAGGAGGCTACAAATCATGGCCTGAAGCAGCCGACGTCTGGAGTATGGAAGCAGGGCTTAGTGGGTGGAATAGATGACTGGGAGTGCTCAACAGACTCTGAAATGGGAAACCCATCTAGAAATTATCAGGAGGAGTGGCATGAGACCAGATATAGGGCCCCTCAGGTCCCTAAGAAGAAATTATTCTAATTAAACTCACTGTCTCATATGTAAACAGCATGAAGGAAACTCCCATCTTAGAGAAGGCAGCTTGAACCAAAGCCTTCCGAACCAAAGTCCTCTGCCACAGAGGTAAGAGCGGAGGAAGGGTGGGTGATTTGAGGGGGATTGTAGGCTCACACCCTGTGATCTTGTGAAACAGGTGTCGATTTCTTGAAAGAAGAGGCCCAGAGCCGTACACTGGCTAACGGCAATGACAGAGGTAAGAGCGGAGGAAGGGTGGGTGATTTGAGGGGGATTGTAGGCTCACACCCTGTGATCTTGTGAAACAGGTGTCGATTTCTTGAAAGAAGAGGCCCAGAGCCGTACACTGGCTAACGGCAATGACAGAGGTAAGAGCGGAGGAAGGGTGGGTGATTTGAGGGGGTTGTAGGCTCACACCCTGTGATCTTGTGAAACAGGTGTCGATTTGTTGAAAGAAGAGGCCCAGAGCCGCACACTGGCTGACGGCAATGACAGAGGTAGCTGAAAGGAATGATAGCTAGTCTGATTATAGAGGAACAAAGCAATCTTCAAAGGGGTCATATTCCCAGCTTAAATCAGATGTGCGATAGCTATGGGGGTAAGACACCCCTCGCAAGGCGACGCCTTGAGACACCAAGCTATTCAGGGTTACAGGTTCAAATCCCAGTGGCAGAAGGATCATCTGGGAGTCATGACACGGATGCAGCCCAGCCCTCTTTCAATGTACAGAGTTCAGGGCGGAAAATGCAAAATGTCAGGATAAGTGTTAATTACTTGGGAAAAAAAAAGACACATCATGAATTAATGCAACGACATCTCGTGCGGCCCACTTGAAACAAAATTTCAGATCTAAAGCAAAACACACACACACACACACACACACACACACACACACACACACACACACACATAAACAAAATAGAAGATTTGCGAAAGAGACACGCATCCATTTTGCGCCCAAAGTGAGGAGATAGTAAGTGATTGTTCGTTCTTCGTTTTCATTGTCTTGAATGCTGTTTATCTTGCCTGAAGAAGACCGAAGAGGTCGAAACGCGTCGTGTTTTGTCTTGTAGTTTGTTTGTCTCGTTCGTCCGGCGGAACAGTACATCTTCTTTTGAATTTGTTTCAGTTTCCGCCTGCTGTCACCTCAATTTAAAACTACAGCAAAAAGTGAAGGAGAACTGATGGCAAGTGTTAAAGTGAAGGAGAACTGATGGCAAGTGTTAAAGTGAAGGAGAACTGATGGCAAGTGTAAAAGTGAAGGAAAACATGGCAAGGGTAAAAGTGAAGAATTGATGACAAGTGTAAAAGTGAAGGAGAACTGATGGCAAGTGTAAAAGTGAAGAATTGATGGCAAGTGTAAAAGTGAAGGAGAACTGATGGCAAGGGTAAAAGTGAAGGAGAACTGATGGCAAGTGTAAAAGTGAAGGAGAACTGATAGCAAGTGTAAAAGTGAAGGAGAACTGATAGCAAGTGTAAAGTGAAGGAGAACTGATGGCAAGGGTAAAAGTGAAGGAGAACTGATAGCAAGTGTAAAAGTGAAGGAGAACTGATAGCAAGTGTAAAGTGAAGGAGAACTGATGGCAAGGGTAAAAGTGAAGGAGAACTGATAGCAAGTGTAAAAGTGAAGGAGAACTGATACCAAGTGTATAAGTGAAGGAGAACTGATAGCAAGTGTAAAGTGAAGGAGAACTGATGGCAAGGGTAAAAGTGAAGGAGAACTGATGGCAAGTGTAAAAGTGAAGGAGAACTGATAGCAAGTGTATAAGTGAAGGAGAACTGATAGCAAGTGTAAAGTGAAGGAGAACTGGTGGCAAGTGTAAAAGTGAAGGCGAACTGACAGCAAGTATAAAAGTGAAGGAGAACTGATAGCAAGTGTAAAAGTGAAGGAGAACTGATAGCAAGTGTGAAAGTGAAGGAGAACTGATACCAAGTGTAAAAGTGAAGGAGAAGTGATGGCAAGTGTAAAATGAAGCACGATCACTGGAAGCTTGTAAAACGTCTTCACACCGGAACTGAAAGGAAGACTGCTACACAGTCTTCCCCCCATGCCATCTCTCCATCCATTCCTCTTCATGTGACAGAGGTGGGTGTACCAAGGGCACAAGTCTGCCACGCATACCTGCAAAGGTGTATTTTTAACTACAGAGTGCAGTAGACGTTTGTTTATGTCTGTGCTACAGAATACAGGTGTACTAGTGAAAGACATATGCCAGTGCTTTTAAACACCTGGAGCATGTGTCAGCCACTGTACAGCACTAAGTAGGACTTTTTTTTTTTTACTGTTCTATTGCTTTATGTTTTGTTGGGTTCTTTCGTATGCTGGCTCAACTTTTTGTGTTTCATTAAGCTAATAAGCATACGGTGAATGAGAGAGAGAGAGAGAGAGAGAGAGAGAGAGAGAGAGAGAGAGTGTGTGTGTGTGTGTGTGTGTGGGGTGTGTGTGTGTGTGTGTGTGTGTGTGTGTGTGTGTGTGTGTGTGTAGTGTGCGTGCGTGCGTGCGTGCGTGTGTGTGTGTGTGTGTGTGTGTGTGTGTGCGTGCGTGCGTGCGTGCGTGTGTGCGTGCGTGTGTGTCTGTGTGTTTCTGTGTGTACGTGTGTGTGCGCCTACGTAGCGTACATACGTGCGTGCGCGCGCGCGCGTGTATGTGTGTGAGGAGAGAGAGAGAGAGAGAGAGAGAGAGAGAGAGAGAGAGAGAGAGAGAGACTGAGTGGACATCACATACACCTTCCTCACCACTCCTTATCACATCCCCTCCCCTCACCCACCCACTCCTTCCTTTCTTTGCTCTCTTTCTAGTTGTCTTATTGGCTGCTTACATCAATGTGTCACTGTCATTCACACACACCCCACCCCGCCCCCCACCCCCCACCCCCCTCTTCATCCTCCTCCGGACTTCCTCTTTCACGGGCTCTCGCAGCCACCAGAGTAGTGCGTATATCCGAGACGAGTCCCCCAAGAACCTAATCTCTGTCTTCAAGTACTTTACACTATCGCACTTGACTGTGGGTATACACGCGAAAGGGCAGATCAACGCAGCAGTCATGGAGAACCCTGATTATGGTCTCATCCTCGGCTGCTACTCCATCACAACCTCTACGAGACCCATAGAGATGTAATCTGACATGGCAACGGCACGGCTACTCCATCACAACCTCTAACGAGACCCATTGAGATGTTGATGCGAGCCGCAGACGTAGCAAGTGTTGGGGCTTGACGGGCTGTGCGGCACGGTTTCCAGCATTGGCCGAACCTGTCCGCTGTTTCGCGAGTTGATAGTTGGCAGATTAGAACAATGTTCTATTCGGGTTATCTTCCCCTACCAATATTGCTCGCAACTAGCCAGTCAAAATCGCTTTCCCGAATCAGGAGTAAATAACCCATGCAAGGCTTACGTCCCTTTTGAAATGGCGACTGATTCACTGACGATGAATCAGTTATATATTCGATCACACAGAGAATTCATTAGTCCAAACATACCGAGAATCGAAAAGACTGAATCACGCACACACAGAACAAGCGCATGCGACTGCCTAAAATTAGTTGACTATGGAAACACATGGTTAATAAAGAGTGAGCCTTTGTGAAACAACGTACAAGCAGACTTCTCCCGAAGAGCGACTATCGATAACGGCACATGTACGTCAGCTGGGCTGAATACCCAAGTTTACGGACAAGTGTCTAGTTGTCATTAAAGCATTATCATCTTACTGCTAACTTCTGACCATTGCCAAAGTTTTATTTGGTACTGATCTCACAGTGACTTACATTTCCTTTTTTGAACGGTAGCATTTGCGCAGAGTGCGCGCGCATATAGCAAGTGAGCACGAGTAGTTTTCGATTTCACAGCCAAAACACGGTGGTTTGAGAACTGGAAGTACATTTCCCTTACAATCGCTAGCTCACAGATGTCCCGGACGTATTGGATGTACAGAGAACCTGTGTCTTCCCCCTGCTATGGTCCATGACCCAACTGAGCTCTGGAAGACCACAAAATGCCGTCAGACTGATTAAAATAAAATAATCTAATGAGAAATAAGAACAGGTGTACATCACAATTGTGAAAGTTAATCCTGCCACCTTTGACTGCCTGAATCTGACTTTCACTGTATTCAAACCAGCAATCTCAAATAACTAGTATTGATCCGTTTTCGGTCTAAACTATTTTCTAGGTCTTGTATCTACACTCTCGTATCTTAGGCCTATATTTTAGCAGGTTTATCATAGCTTTATATCGGTGTTTCTTTAAATTTGCTAAGATGATTAATTAATACCTTTGCTTGTCTAATTGGTTTAAGTGGTTCAATTAATCGCCTAATCATTTAACGAGGTGAAGGAGTTTATTTCCATTCAGTGGTAACTTGGTTCCTCATTGTCTTCCTGTATTGTTTCAAAACCTGCTGCCTCCCTGTATCATGAAGTGGTGACACTTGTTTCTTTCGTTTGTGCTATAACAATATAACGTCTCGTTATGCCAGCTGGTACGATGCACCTTCCTGAAAGTTCAGAGGACAGGTATAACGATGTTTCCAGCCAAAGCTCGGGGAACAAATAATAAAATCTAGTCTCTGTTCACTGAACAAAAACCTGACCCACTTCCACGCCTCGATGCTCAGCCATTAATTCATCCTGACTGCCCCCAGGAGACAGACCAGCGAGTCATCCCATAAGTGATGTCACACAACACTTAAGCGACAACCTGCCTTTCTGCCCTGGCGGTTGTTTTTCCCCTCAAGAGGAGAGGGGGGATACAAACTCGTGACAGCAGCAAATCTGATAATCAGTGAATGTCCTGAATTCTACAGTGAAGATGAGAAAGATTCCCAAACGGGAACAAATCAACAACTAATCCCCGATTTTAATTGTTCAAGGTTTGCCTCTTTACTTGCATTCATGTTTCCACAGATGATAAGTGTATATGTGAAAGTTCTCTGAAAGAGAGTTCGTCTGTTCATTTCTCCTGTTTCGTCTCTGGTTTAATCCTGCTTCTATTCTGTCCGTATATTTGGAGCACTAGCATTCTTAAATACTTCAGCCTGATTTGAAAAAAAAACACTGTCTATTGCGAGCCTGCATTAAGTAACTTCAGCAAATCCTGATAAAAGTGTCTGTACTAATACTGGACAGTTGCTCTTACCACCACGAGAATGAGACAGGGTGGAAGAAATCTGTAATTCCAAGTTACTCCTCTAATCTTTTTCCCCTACAGGACTATATCTTCCATTCCCACTCGGTACTGTGCGTTGTGTGTGTGTGTGTGTGTGTGTGTGTGTGTGTGTGTGTGTGTGTGTGTGTGTGTGTGCGTGTGTGTGCATGCGAGCGTGTGTGTGTGTGTGTGTGTGTGTGTGTGTGTGTGTGTGTGTGTGTGTGTGTGTGTGTGTGCTTGCAAATATGCATGTGTGTGTGTGTGGGGGGGGGGGGGGGTAATCTGTATGTATGTACTTATGTTGATCCTTTTCCTTATTTCAGTCTTAGGATGATGGTGTTTGACGCCATGAAATCCCTTAAAACAAAAGTGAATGCACCCTCTACGAAAGAAGTTTTTAAAAATGTCCAACATCTAAGCAAAACATTTATCATTGTGGTATATGCGTACATGGCATGTACGTCAAAGTAGGAAAACTGCCTCTCTTGTCAGATGTAACTCTGGTTTGTGTCTACGTGTGGGTGAGTAAGGAGGTTCTCAGGGATACGCTGCCTCTGATGAACAAGTGATCGGTTCATCCCGAGGGTGCATTTTCTTGTTTAATTATTACATAGGGGGATGCTATTAACATATGTTTTCATTCATTTGTATAAAGGTATAAAGTAATCTGAAAGACTTATCTGTTTGTGTTGATAAATTACTTTCTTTAAAAACAAAATCCATGACCAAGGAAGAAAGCATCTTTTCCTTTCAAAAGTATGAAATATCCTTTTAAATGTTTGATTTAATACAACAACAAAAAATCATATAAAAAATAATTAAGAATTTCACAGTTTACATCTGTTCTTTTGCTTGAGTGTATGCCTTTAAACTGTTTAATGGCTCGTAAGTTTGCAACAGACTGCACTCTCAAAGTTAAGTAACGAATCTGTCATTTACAGATGGAGTTGCAAAGCGAGAGGACTGCAGGCGGAAATCTAAACAAATCTTAAATAAATGTTAGCGAACCGCCCAGAAAACGTGGACAAACGAGTCACAAGACGAAACACAACGCGTTTCGACCTCTTAGGTCTTCATCGGGTGAGACATAAACGAATAAAACAACGAAAATTCACTTAGCTTTGATCGCTTCAGATCACTTCACAGGGTTCAGCGCAAGGAAGAAGGCGTTGAATGAGAACGAGGCTGTTGGAAGGGAAATAGTGAGCGAGTCAAAGTCGTAATGAAGATAATAATATTACTGATAGGAATACTAATAATGGTCAAAATATTGAGAAAAAAAAAGGACAAGATTACTACCAATCTTAGTGTCAATAAGTATGGGTATGGGAGAAAGGAGAGTGGGTTAGAGGATTCTTAAACAGCAGGGTTGCCGTGGCAACAGTCCCAGAGGCGAAGGCGATGGTGATGTCAATGCCAGTGGTAGTATCAATACTAGCAACAGTATTACTGAATGATACTGCTAACAACGATAGTGAAGGTTAAGGTAATGAAAGCATGATACAGAAATATATTTAGAAAATACATTTTTATAATAATCAAATAAATAAATAAATGAAACATTAAAAATAATAATAATAAATTAAAAAATAAGTAAATAATAAAAAAAAAATGATAATAAATGCATAAATAAGATAGCTATTAGTTGTGTGTGAGGTGAATAGTGGGAGATAAGGTAGTATGTGTGTGTGTGTTGTGGGAGGATATTATGGGCTGAGATTGAAGTGGTGGGTTGGTACATGTTACTTTAAGGTGTTGATGCTATGAGGGTGGAGGGAAAAAGGGGATGGGTTTACGTACTAACTGGGGGAGGGGGAGGGGCAACATATTCACACCTATACACTCTCTCTCTCTCTCTCTCTCTCTCTCTCTCTCTCTCTCTCTCTCTCTCTCTCTCTCTCTCTCTCTCTCTCTCTCAAACCTGTCCGCAATTCCAACCTCTCACGGGATGAACAAAAAGCCCTTGAATCGCTGAGACAAAGACAAGACATTGTCATCAAACCAGCAGACAAGGGTGGTGCAGTGGTGGTCTGGGACAAACAGTTGTACATAAAAGAAGCACACAGACAACTGTCAGACACAAATTTCTATACACCACTCACAGCATCACCCCTCCCCCAACACCAGAAACTCATCTCAACCACAGTTAAACAAGAAATCAAACATAACAACTTACGAAGACAGCCAAACTCCTCATAATGACAGACACCAAACAACCCACCTTCTACCTGCTCCCTAAAATACACAAAACCAATACTCCCGGCAGATCCATTGTATCTGCATGCAGCTGCCCTACAGAACACATTTCACAGTACTTAGACTCTCTCCTCCAACCCATAGTACAAGGCCTCCCCACATACCTCAAAGACACTACACACACACTCAACATGATTAATTCATACAACACAGATCCCACTTTCAAACCCAGCCTCCTGTTTACACTTGATGTCGTCTCTCTCTACACTTCCATCCCTCATGCTGATGGACTGAAGGCCCTCGCATTCTTTCTTAACAAACGGCCCCCCAACCAACAACACCCTCCCACAGCTACACTGGTCAGACTTGCAGAATTAGTCCTCACCCTCAATACTTTTGAATTCAACAACCACACATTCTCACAAATCAGTGTTGTTGCTATGGGAACCAGAATGGGACCATCCTATGCCTGCCCCTTCATGGGACACCTAGAACACCGCCTACTAACCTCTTACACAGGCCCAACACCAGAGCTCTACAAAAGATACATAGATGATGGATTGGGAGCCACATCCATGCCGGAACATGACCTCCAGAATTTCCTCAACTTTGCACAGACCTTCCATCCATCCATCCAGCTGACCTACACCATTTCACAGTCAGTTCATTTCCTAGACATCACTATCTCCCTCAAAGATGGACTGCTTCAAACCTCAGTCTTCTACAAACCTACTGATGCGCACTCATACCTGGACTACACATCTTCCCACCACCAGTCCACTAAAAATAGCATTCCATATTCTGAATTCCTTCGCCTACGCAGACTCTGCTCTAGCGAAGAAGATTTCACTATACAAGCAGCCAAAATGTCTGATT
Source organism: Conus canariensis (assembly GCA_033310375.1). NCBI lineage: Eukaryota > Metazoa > Mollusca > Gastropoda > Neogastropoda > Conidae > Conus > Conus canariensis. Next base: position 74,833,968 of record CM065725.1, read on the forward strand.
TTTTCACCAACCGTGGATACCCTAGTGCCGTCATCAGTGATGCTCTCAGCCGCACTGCAGCTAAATCCAGAACATCTACTCTGGAAACTAAACCTCCCAAAGAGACAGACAGACCCACTGCCTGCCTTCTCTTCCATCCTCACAATCTGCCCATCTGCAGGATCCTGAAGTCTAACTGGCACATAGTAGAAAATCATAAAGCTGCCTTTGAGACCAAACCAATGATCACTTTCAAACGTGACAAAAACCTCAACGACCAACTGGTGCGCTCTAAGCTGAACAAAATCTCCACACCTAAGCCACCAGGTACTTTCCCCTGCTCAAAACCCAACTGCAAAATCTGCTCTCTCACCAAACCAGACACCATCCTACATGGCCCCACAGGCTCTTTCACTATTAAACACACTTTCTCCTGCCAGAGCCACAACATTGTGTATGCCATCCACTGTCAGCTGTGCGGTAAGATCTATGTAGGTGAGACATCTCGCACACTTGAGACGCGCATCTCTGAACACCTGGCCGACATCCGCCACCATCGGCCCAAACCAGTCGCTCTACACTTCAACCATGCCCAACACAACATCAACCATGTCAAAGTCTTGGCACTTTGGCAATCTAAGAGTGACAACTTGGAACGCCTTATGCAGGAATCTCATCTCATTGCCAAACTGGGCACCGTCCACCCTCATGGCATCAACGTCCAAAAGTAGTATGTACCATTCCATCTCTGCAGCTCCAGCCTGAAATATCCCCCACCTACACACACCCATAGCACCCTACCTCCCACTGTTTACCTCAGACATAGGTTGCAGCTATCATCATCTTCCCTTTTCCTACACCTCTGAGTCTCTCCATTTGCTACATCAGTCGACTTACTCCCCCCTCCCCCTGCCCTAGTAATGATGTGTGTAGGGGTGTTGGTGGATATGGCGGTTGCTGGGGGTGGAGGTGGGGTAACCAATGAATAAGGCTGATATTACAAATGGAACACACACACACACACACACACACACACACACACACACACACACACACACACACACACACACACATAATAAATAGAATGCTGGCTCCTTTATCGTTGGTCGTGAAGGGGGGTGGGGGGAGAGAGAGAGAGAGAGAGAGAGAGAGAGAGAGAGAGAGAGAGAGAGAGAGAGAGAGAGGAGAGAGATTGTGTATAGGTGTGAATATGTTGCCCCTCCCCCTCCCCCAGTTAGTACGTAAACCCATCCCCTTCCTCCCTCCACCCTCATAGCATCAACACCTTAAAGTAACATGTACCAACCCACCACTTCAATCTCAGCCCATAATATCCTCCCACAACACACACACATACTACCTTATCTCCTACTATTCACCTCAC
>CM065725.1:74857830-74862830 GCA_033310375.1 Conus canariensis
GGGGAGGGGGGGGGTCTCATGGCTACGACTTGGCAAACGTCTGACCTAAGCATTAGCTCAACCTGATGGTCAGACCTTGGATGCGGAACAATTGATGGAAGTGTATATAACACGAGCAGTAGGCCTAATCTGTGTAATATTTTGAACAGAGGAATGACAAATGGAACCGAAAATAGCGGCTAGCCTTTTCTTATATAGAACATTCAGAATTTTAAACGACACGAATCATTATGTTCCGGTGGATATAAATCGGTTTAAAGATGTAATATTCAACTTAAATCATGTTGCGTCGGAGTTTACTTAGTATTCAATGTAACATTCCAAATGTGTTGTGCGGCTTGTGTTGTCTGCAACACAGTATACAGATTCTGAATTTTATTGTTCAACCCTTGAGGAAAGGGAGGGGGGGGGGGGGGGGGGGGATGGGCGGCGGATGGGGGCTGATTTGACAATCACACGATAAAGCGATTTAAAGTAATACTTGGAGAGAAGAAAACATTTAATATAGTTGTATTTTCACAAACTCTCTCTCTCTCTCTCTCTCTCTCTCTCTCTCTCTCTCTCTCTCTCTCTCTCTCTCTCATTGTACGTTCGTTACTTTCATCAGCAATTCATGTTTATCTTGTCAGTTGATGTCACTCGTTTTCTTCTTCCTTTCCCGCTGTTTCTTTATATTTTCTTTCTTTCTTTCTTTTCTTTTCTTTTCTTTTCCCAGGTGGAGGCTGGCTGTTACCGAGTACTGAGGAGTTATTCAGGATAAACGTGCTAGCGGCGGAACTAGTGGAACTCATTGTGTACTACCTCAGTTTCCAACGGCTGATGGTGTACTTCAAGCGTCTGACAGCCTTCGTAGCCACCTTCGTCTTCTGCTTGGTTTTCAAACTACTGCTCTACGTCGGACCGATTTCTCGGACAATGCAAAAGAAGTTTAACGTAAGACTGTACTTTGTTATGTGCAGATTTGTTTGTTTGGTTAGTTGGTGTCTGTGTGCGCGCGTGCGTGCGTGCGTGCGTGGTGTGTGTGTTGTGTGTGTGTGTGTGTGTGTGTGTGTGTGTGTGTGTGTGTGTTGTGTTTAGCACAGACGGATAAACTAACACAAGTATGAAAGGGCAGTTACGTGCTCTCATTATGCTTTCAGATAACACCCAGTCATCTGTCCCCGTGTCTGTGTGAATGCGAAGTCCCAGCACTCTAGAATGTTTCGAAATTTTTTTTATTTTTAACAAATCGTAGAATCGGTGTGAAAAATAAGAAAGAATTACCTTAATGAATGGGCAGAGCAATTTCAGCTATCTGTTTTGATTTATTTTCATGGTTATTGTGTATAGAATAATCCTGAATTAATGTAGAGTCATCGCTATTTTGTTTCAAATGCCTTTTGCACTTATACTGCACGTTAAGCTTACGCATTCGGAGTCATCATAACCACAATCTGACTGCGGTTCTAACTAGCTGTTCCGACTTGTTACTTTGAACGCTTGTAATGGATTTAGCATGATTTTATTCCTGTTATTTTAATGGCCAGTGAACCCTGTGATCAAATATTATCACAATGCTTAGCATAACTATTTTCCATACTCAACGTAGTTTAATTGCTGTTCAGTTTGATTTAGAAATTATCTTTTTTTTTCTTTTTTTTTTTTTAAAACTCGGTATCTCGTGCGAATAGGTTTACATGCATATGTTTCGCAACACGCTCTGTGGTATGACAAACCATTAGCGACTACGTCATGAATTTGAGGCGTCTTAAGGGATGTGCAGGCTATCCCATTTACGTAGCTGTACGGAGCAGCTGTACGGAGCAGCAGCACACGACAGACCCAAGTGTGCCGTTTTACCGTGACCATGTGCTATATTGTCCTGCACTGCTATTCTCACCCCCGCATGCTCTCAACATGTATGTGCCTTCCTTCACAACAGAGAGACCACCCCACCATGAAGGTGACGTTCCTGACGTGGCGAAGCATTCCAGTCCTCGCCCACCACAACGCCCTGGACTTCTCCAAACACAGCAGGCCAGGAAACCCGGCTGTCGACATCACCCTGCACACGCTTCGCGGGGAGACCACTCGCCTCCTGGACCGTCAGAAACCCGGGCGCCCCCTGGTGGTGAACGTTGGGAGCTGCAGCTGACCTCCCTTTATTCGCGCGCTGGAAGAGCTGGATCGCATCCGGTCCAAGTTCTCGCGCGTGGCTGACTTCGTCACCGTCTACGTGCAGGAGGCTCACCCGCGGGACGGCTGGGCTCTGCCGCTGGATCACTACGCCCCCAATGTCCACAGGTCGCTGGCTGATCGTCTGCACAGCGCGCGCGTCCTGGCGGCCCATGACTCCGTCCACGAGGAGGAGGTTCTGGTGGACGGCATGGACGACGACATGGCTGAGGAGTACGGCGCCGTGCCTCAGCGGTTGTTGATCATCCAAGATGGGGTGCTGACTTATCTCGGGAAGGCTGGTCCTATGAACTACCGGCCTCAGGAGGTGAGAGACTACCTGACACGCTACGTGGAAGATCTTCAGGACAGCTGAATAACGTCTATCTTTACTCTACTCCAGCCCCCACCCTCCTTCCATCCCCATATCCCCAGTTACCCCCCACCCCCTCTCCACCAAGCTCGACTCCTCCCATCCTTCCCTCCTGCCTTTTACAATGATCTGCCAGAACAAAGGTATAATGATCTGCCAGAACAAAGGTATAATGATCTGCCAGAACAAAGGTATAATGATCTGCCAGAACAAAGGTATAATGATCTGCCAGAACAAAGGTATGCAGCCAAATGCAAACAACGACTAGGCGTGATACAGACATTCACGTCCAAGTATACGGTACTCTTTACACAGTCTGAACTGTGCACGCCTGCGTATGCATAGAATGCTGGCTGATGTACTTTTAGATGCGTATCTGTTTAATAAGCATACGCATGTGGTGTTATCACAGGAGAGAGAGAGAGAGAGAGAGAGAGAGAGAGAGAGAGAGAGAGAGAGAGAGAGAGAGAGACAGACAGACAGACAGACAGACAGACAGACAGAGAGACAGACAGAGACACAGAGAGAGAGGAGGAGAGAGGAGAGAGAGAGAGAGAGAGAGAGAGAGAGAGAGAAGTAAACAAAAGATCGTGGTATAGTCTGTGCGCTATTTTCCCTTCATTCTCCAGAATTTGGCGCGAGACAGGAAAATAAATATTGGGGGATGAGGTTGTGGGGGGGTCGGGGGTCGATCTTGTGAAGATGTAATCCGATTAATGTTTAGTAAATGAAAGGAATTGAAACGTTTTGCCAACAAATTTCAAAGGGCACATTACATGTTTTCTGCAGAATGTTCTGTAAGCAGGATTTAGTTTGATTGCAAGTGTTGTTTTTTTTTGTTTGTTTGTTTGTTTTTTTTTTGGTTCTGTCAATGTAGTGTCTTAGTAAGCATATAAATCTGGCTGTAAAGTTCGATGGGAGTCTGGCTTGTTAAAGATTGGTACAGTAAACAATTGCATGTCCATGTTCCACAGAATTATTAGAACGGAAATCAGTTTCAAGTCCGGTAGACTGTGGATGAGAGTGGTCCAGTAGTTTCCAAAATACTCGGGGAATGAATAGTCGTGTGCAACCTCAGTTTACTTTGCGAAAGACAAATCTCCTGAAAGTCATGATTTTTACCCGGTGCTTATGAAATTTTTGTGCTGTGTGTGTGTGTGTGTGTGTGTGTGTGTGTGTGTGTGTGTGTGGTGTCAACAGCGTGAGCTTGCGTCAGTATGCTCAGACAAAGGTGTGTGTGTGTGTGTGTGTGTGTGTGTGTGTGTGTGTGTGTGTGTGTGTGTGTGTGTGTGTGTGACCGTAACAGGGAACTCTGTGTGTGTGTGTGTGTGTGTGTGTGTGTGTGTGTGTGTGTGTGTGTGTGTGTCCGAGCATTTATATGTAAGACAGCGGTCCGTGAGCTGCTAAAAAAAAAATAAATAAAAAATAAAAAAACAAAAATACCGACAAGAAAAAGTCTTGTGATCATTGAAAGTTTGGCCGAATCTCGTCGATTTTGCCCGGTTCGTATTGGATTTCTGCTGTACTCCCTGTTAATTCTCAGTGATTGACTGGAACCGGTGACCAAGTCGTGCACAGTGTCGCCTATGTATTGTGAACTGTGAACTTTCTCTGAACTTTTTAAGACATCCTGGCCACTTCTTTACCCTGTCCTTGACCTTTGGGACACTATAATTCTCCTCCAGGACATTATTGCAAGGTCGACAACTCCTATTCAACTGTACATCCACCTCTGCGAGTTGATCTCCCTTATATTTTTAATGCGATTCTTCTTCTTCTTCTTCTTCCTTGTTAATTTATGTATGTGATCATTTTGCTGGAACTGACCCTAACTGACACTGTTCAGCTAAGCAAGATTACATCTTCGAAATCAAAAAAGTCCACCCGCACGGTGGATACGGGTGAAAAAAAAAGACCGGAAACGCGTGGCTGTCAACAAAAACAAGAACAAGAATAATGATAATAATGATGATATTAATGATGATGATGATGATGATGATGCATTGAATGCATTGGTAAAATATTACATGCAGAAGAAAATTTCTGTCATGATTTGACTTGTATCTAATCAAATGCATGTATCCAATGTTTTAGATTTAGCCCCTGAGGATTTTTCCCCCTTTCTTTCATTTCTTTCATGTTCTTTTCTTTCTTCTTTTTTTAAATTCTTATTTTCACTTTTTTTTTTTTTTTTTTTTCTACCTCCGTGTAACGAGAGGGATGTTGGTCGAGTTCAGTATTTATTCTTTTCAATCTTTCGCGCTGGATGACGAATTGGGCTACAATCTGGTTGTACCGATGGTTCAGTTTTGATATTGGCGAGTAGGTTGATTATCTGATGAAAACTGACGTGACGAACCTCTCTCTCTCTCTCTCTCTCTCTCTCTCTCTCTCTCTCTCTCTCTCTCTCTCTCCCTCTTTAAGATCTGATGCGCACATATTTTTTTAAGTGTCCAAACTGTATCAGTGTATA
>CM065725.1:74867830-74872084 GCA_033310375.1 Conus canariensis
GCGAGGTCGACATGGGTCGTGCTTAAGCGGGGAAAGGGGTGCCGCCCATGGACCTCCCACTTGAGAACTGTACACTCCTTACTTCTAAAATGTCTCATGAAATGCTGAGACGATGCTATTGTCGGACTGGTTTGGATGTGAGTGGATGACGCGGTTGTAGCTTAGATGATAATAATTATTTTATGAGATCAGTGTTCCATGTGCAAAAGTTGGTGCGATTTCGATGTCCATTTGCGTGAAAGAGGACCGGAAAAAAAACAAAGTTGATGGCAAGGCTCCTTAGAAAATGTGCGTGGATGTTGACGTGATGAAAAACACTGCCCTGGGGATATCAGTTGTGGCGATGCCTACGTAAACTGGGCGGTGGAGACCAAGACCTACGACCACAGAGAGACAGCAAGAAGGGAGAAGCAGGACAGAGAAGGGTTGGGGGAAGAGAACATGGCTCTAAGTGACTGAAGCGGGAGTGAATGAGTCTCTTTACGCATAGGAAGGCATGCAGAAGACAGATCAAGTCCTGAATCCCGTAGGTGACGAAGAGAGTGGAAAGTTCCACTTTTGGGACAAGTCCCTCGAAGGCGACCACAGCAGCCTCGTCCTGAACCTAATGCGAGAGATACGTGGTGAGGTGTGTGTGTGTGTGTGTGTGTGTGTGTGTGTGTGTGTGTGTGTGTGTGTGTGTGTGTGTGTGTGTGTGCGTGCACCACGTGTGTGCGTGTGTAAACCTGTCCAAGTGAGAAAGCCATTTGGCCAAATCTGCAGTTAACCCAGGATTAGACAGTACTGATTTCTTGTATTCTAGTGCTATTATTTTTTGTATATTTGACATTTGCATGTGTATATTATAAGCTGAGTATATACTACCTTTCTTGTTCTCGGCGGTGTCGTGAAAGAAGCGAATGCCAGACATCCCATTCCCAGAGTGGAATGTATGATAGGCACTTGACTGCACATATCCGCGTATGAGTGCAAGGATACCTTGGTGTGCTGTGACTGACTTAAACATTGGCAAATTCAAGTAAGCAATGCCATTATGTTTTTCCCCTACCTGGACATATGGTGTGAGGGACTGTCAAAACAAAATTTGGTCCGAACCGTAAGACTTTCTTCGTAATTACTGTAAAACACCAATGAAACACAACTGGGTAACAATGTAATTTCTTCAATACACATCAAAACTTCAAAAGTGACAAATCAAAAAAAAAAAAAAAATCATAATCACATTTGCCAAAGTTTATGTTTATCAATGCAGAGAGAACTATAAAATAGGCACTCTGGCTCACCCACCTCGCCAGCTCCAACCGGCTGAAGCGGTTTCGCTGTTGCTCCGCCGGCTTACCCAGAGTGCCTATTTTATAGTTCTCTAATAGTAAACACTTTACAAACATACATAATGTGTAGGATTATCTGTTTTTAACACTAATTTAGAAAACTTTTGAGACTTAAGTTTTTGCTTAATCCTTCGTTTTTCTTGATCGTTTTCAATAACATCATTTTCACGCATACATTCATCAAATGCGTCTCTGTCTTTCATGTGAAATAAAACCACTGTCTTTAATTGTTCTCTAAAGTCTTTTAAAACTGAGTTATATTTTTGACATAAAATCCACACAACTTATCCCAGCATGTCTTCCACTGAAAGCTAGTTTTGATAAAGTGTTTCTTTTTTTGACTATATCCTTTTCTGCCGAACAATCATCTATAATAAATAATGTCTGCGTTCCCTCAAACAGTTTAAAAAAAATGTTCTAAACACTCACTCAGTTTATTGCTAGGGTCAACTAAATAGATTTCATAATCCGTCCATATAAACCTTCTATCGTGATATGCTTTGTTCCATTTAAGTGTCGGACAGAAAATTACAATATGATCAAAATTATAACTATAAACTGTTTGTAATAGGTCGAGGACAAATATTGTTTTTCCACAACCAGTCTGTCCACAAATCAATGAACAATGAGGGGTTTTTGTCATAAAGTTTAACATCGGCATTGACACCAAAGTTGTCTGCTCCATAGTTTTAAAACAGAATTTAATCTAATCCAGTTATTGTTTTTATCATACTCTCTGTCAAAACTTGTTCAGTATAATAAAACCCTATAAGGCCCAAATGTGTAAGATTAATCCAGTTCAGTTCTGTAAGATCGTTTCTATTTAAACTAATATCAATTTTGTTGCTTGTTGTTATGACCTTAATATCCTCGCCATTGTAAAGAACAACGACAGTAACTTTAAGTTTGTCAACGTCTAAGTTTTGCCAGCTAATAAGAATTCCTTTCATAAGATTGTCACTGACGCCCAGAGCTCCATTTCTCGCCTCATCTTTTAAGACAGAAATTTTAAATATCATTGTGAACGTGTCTCCTAATTTTGTGCGTGGAATGAACTGTAATTTTGTAGAAGCTTTCTTTAAAACCGATTCTCTTCTGTGGAGGATGTACTGTTTGTCCCCAAACGGCTTTATTTCGATCTCTTTCCGACTGTTGTCCTCTGGCATAAGACTTACATGTAAAGGGCCAGAGTTCAATGCTTTTCTGAAACTTTTTTGACGGTCAAAAAATGTAAATGGGCTTAAGAATTCAAATTTTATGTCCCATTCTAAATATGGTTCTAAGTGCCATTTGTTGTCAGTTTTTCGAACTATTTTATATTCATACTGACCCGCATTATTTGCTTCTACATTGCGTAGTTGTTCTAGTTTAGGAAACCTTTTGTTGTCGTCAACCTCTTTGCGCTTATAATAACCATCTTTAGTGTACTCAAAACCATATAAAGTGCCTATCTCACCGTTTTGTTCAAAGTCCTCAACGTCTGCAAGGTCTTTTAATTCTAAAGTTACACACCTCTCAGGCGCTAATGTGACCCCCGAATCGTCTGGTCCACGTGACATTTTTTAAAACAACGTATTATTTTATTTCTAAAACAATGTGCAGGTTATCACATTTCACGACTTTCCTGTTTTATCTGTGATCTTTATATTAAATGATCTGACCCTCCCACAAGCTAATCTTTTAAACTGTAAATTAGGGAATTGTATAATTTCATAATCGCAATATGCAGCTTTCCCTGATGGAAGAGCTCTTAAAACAGTTGAGGGCCTTCCATCATATAAGTTTTCATCAGTGCTCAGCTCGTCCAAATGAACATAGAGTAATGAATGTAATGCAAGATCGAGCGGATATTCTCCCTCATAAGTAGTTTCGTCTGGTGCAACTCTAAATTCATGAACGGCATTATCGCTAGTTGCAAAGCCTAACATTTTAGCTAGCTCTCCATCAAAAAGGTAATAGTCTTCTTTTTCTTCAGGTTTGAATGTCAACATTATTTTCAAATTTGCATTGTTAAGTTTGAGAGTAATGTCAAAGTTACTCATTGCTTCTTTCAGCGAGCAAAACCCGTAATAACCATCAGGTATGGTTAACTGGCTAACTAAGTTTCCTCTTTTGTCAACTTTTCGAATCGTATTATTCTCCTTGGATTCAGTTATATTAAACCATACGACTTTGTAAAAAATTTCATGGAGTGCGACCCTTTGGGTTCCGCAGTTATTATCAATAGCATATTCTAAAAACGAAGGACTGTCTTGAGTTGTTATTGTTACAAACATTTTTAAAACAAATTTAAAATGAGTGCTTTCAAATATACTAATGCAAAATATTCTGTCGGGCCGCACTACAATCTTAAAAATATAAAAAACTGACACCCTTGACATTTCTGTGACTCAGACTGACGCCTTTCAAGTAAAGGTTAGTACTCCATTGAACAGATATCTTAACCCTCCTATTAAAAAAGACCACATCACGAAAGTGTGGTTCAGTCATCCGATGCAGTTTTATCAGAACCAGTTAAACTTTGCTGTGTTTTGTGCATCAACTGGGTGTGGAGTGGGCGTATGCTGATCATTTAAATCATCCTGATCCTTTGGTGAGGTCAGTGTATAGATTTCATTTTTATTACACCTTCAGACGTATTTTATCTGAACTGCAAGCGCCATTACCAAATGACAAAACGTTTAATCCATTCAGCAACAGAATAGATTACAAGGCTTTTGAAAGGATCTGTAACGAATTTGATATTGACCCAAAGAAGACAGGGCAAATTATTAAGGACAAACGTTGGAAAAATTCCTTAATCTGGTTTAGGCACCTTTATTATTGGGGGTGCATAGAAAGTATAAACTATGATTGGAATCCTCTTACACATCTTTCTCTTCAGGACAAACGTTCACCTGGGTCCATAGGAGCAAGAGATAAA
>CM065725.1:74872184-74884684 GCA_033310375.1 Conus canariensis
TGCTTGTTGTTATGACCTTAATATCCTCGCCATTGTAAAGAACAACGACAGTAACTTTAAGTTTGTCAACGTCTAAGTTTTGCCAGCTAATAAGAATTCCTTTCATAAGATTGTCACTGACGCCCAGAGCTCCATTTCTCGCCTCATCTTTTAAGACAGAAATTTTAAATATCATTGTGAACGTGTCTCCTAATTTTGTGCGTGGAATGAACTGTAATTTTGTAGAAGCTTTCTTTAAAACCGATTCTCTTCTGTGGAGGATGTACTGTTTGTCCCCAAACGGCTTTATTTCGATCTCTTTCCGACTGTTGTCCTCTGGCATAAGACTTACATGTAAAGGGCCAGAGTTCAATGCTTTTCTGAAACTTTTTTGACGGTCAAAAAATGTAAATGGGCTTAAGAATTCAAATTTTATGTCCCATTCTAAATATGGTTCTAAGTGCCATTTGTTGTCAGTTTTTCGAACTATTTTATATTCATACTGACCCGCATTATTTGCTTCTACATTGCGTAGTTGTTCTAGTTTAGGAAACCTTTTGTTGTCGTCAACCTCTTTGCGCTTATAATAACCATCTTTAGTGTACTCAAAACCATATAAAGTGCCTATCTCACCGTTTTGTTCAAAGTCCTCAACGTCTGCAAGGTCTTTTAATTCTAAAGTTACACACCTCTCAGGCGCTAATGTGACCCCCGAATCGTCTGGTCCACGTGACATTTTTTAAAACAACGTATTATTTTATTTCTAAAACAATGTGCAGGTTATCACATTTCACGACTTTCCCTGTTTTATCTGTGATCTTTATATTAAATGATCTGACCCTCCCACAAGCTAATCTTTTAAACTGTAAATTAGGGAATTGTATAATTTCATAATCGCAATATGCAGCTTTCCCTGATGGAAGAGCTCTTAAAACAGTTGAGGGCCTTCCATCATATAAGTTTTCATCAGTGCTCAGCTCGTCCAAATGAACATAGAGTAATGAATGTAATGCAAGATCGAGCGGATATTCTCCCTCATAAGTAGTTTCGTCTGGTGCAACTCTAAATTCATGAACGGCATTATCGCTAGTTGCAAAGCCTAACATTTTAGCTAGCTCTCCATCAAAAAGGTAATAGTCTTCTTTTTCTTCAGGTTTGAATGTCAACATTATTTTCAAATTTGCATTGTTAAGTTTGAGAGTAATGTCAAAGTTACTCATTGCTTCTTTCAGCGAGCAAAACCCGTAATAACCATCAGGTATGGTTAACTGGCTAACTAAGTTTCCTCTTTTGTCAACTTTTCGAATCGTATTATTCTCCTTGGATTCAGTTATATTAAACCATACGACTTTGTAAAAAATTTCATGGAGTGCGACCCTTTGGGTTCCGCAGTTATTATCAATAGCATATTCTAAAAACGAAGGACTGTCTTGAGTTGTTATTGTTACAAACATTTTTAAAACAAATTTAAAAATGAGTGCTTTCAAATATACTAATGCAAAATATTCTGTCGGGCCGCACTACAATCTTAAAAATATAACAACTGACACCCTTGACATTTCTGTGACTCAGACTGACGCCTTTCAAGTAAAGGTTAGTACTCCATTGAACAGATATCTTAACCCTCCTATTAAAAAAGACCACATCACGAAAGTGTGGTTCAGTCATCCGATGCAGTTTTATCAGAACCAGTTAAACTTTGCTGTGTTTTGTGCATCAACTGGGTGTGGAGTGTCGTATGCTGATCATTTAAATCATCCTGATCCTTTGGTGAGGTCAGTGTATAGATTTCATTTTTATTACACCTTCAGACGTATTTTATCTGAACTGCAAGCGCCATTACCAAATGACAAAACGTTTAATCCATTCAGCAACAGAATAGATTACAAGGCTTTTGAAAGGATCTGTAACGAATTTGATATTGACCCAAAGACAGACTTTAGACAAAAGTTGGATCTTAATCATGGTTTAGGCACTCTTTATTATTGGGGCGTGCATAGAAAGTATAACTATGATTGGAATCCTCCTTACACATCTTTCTCTTCAGGCACAACTGTTCACCTCGGGTCCATAGAGCAAGAGCATAAAACAGCATGGACAACATTTATTTTGGATACTTCTAAGGGTCTAACAAAAGCGGGAATAGAACGAATAAACGACTCTATTCGTACTTATGTTTGGTGTTTGCTAGGTTCGCAAGCACAAACGAGATCAAACATAATTGATCCTTCTACTGGCTTTGACGCCCAAAAACAGTATTTAGCAAATTTAGAGGATTCTATTAATTCTGCAATTGATTTGCCTTCAAGTATTAAAAGGTACCAAAATGTTTTACAATTTGCAAGATCGAAAGTAGACTTTGCTGTCGGCACTGGTTTATACATGCTACCTTCTGACCTCAGGCTCCAGGTAGGAACAATAATAAACTACAATAATGAAATCCTTGTGGCGGGCAAAGAACAGAAAGTTGGGAAAAACAACATAAATTCTGAGCCAGTAATATTACAAACAATAAACAAACAAGCTGACCCTGCCCGTGTAGTCGACCCCCAAGAATAAGTCAACCAGTTCTCAAGGCCCAAAGCCCCAAGGTTGTTGAAGACTCTGTTCACGATGACAAAAAAAATAATGACCATGAATATGAAAAGACAGCACTTGTTTTTGGATTAACTGGCCTAGGATTACTCCTTCTTTATCTTACTAAAAATTAACCCAACTATTAAGACAACTAATGTCCATAAGTGCTCGGCCATAAAGCCAACTACTTTGCTTGCAGTAGACAAAAGCCAGCTAACGACACTCCCTAATATGCCAGGTAAAGAGTCTATGGCCTTAGTGGCTAATTTTTTTAATAAACCCGCAAGATGATCAAGTTGTTTTTTTACCCATGATTTATCAGGCGGCGATGGAGGAGATGGTGGCGGAGGCACTAACCCTTGCCCACCGCCGCCTGTAATAGCCAACACCAGTGTACTTATTGCAAATCCTAAGGCTGTTATAACACTTGCTAATGTGACACCTTGCTCTCTAAACAGTGTTTTTATTCGTTCTGCTAACGTTGTGTCTTCATATAAAATTCTTTGGATAGTTTCTCTTATTCTGCTCACTTGAGTTCGTAATTGTTCTCGGTTATTAGACAACACTTCTAGTCTTGCTGATCTCTCTTGTTCAAGATCTTTTAGTCTTTGTGTTATTCTTTCTTTAACACCAGGTCCTAAGTTGTGGTCATCAGCCTCAACTAGTTTTTCTTTTTCTCTTTTTATATGCTCATCTAGTTCACCCAGTTTTGCTAAATTGTTTGTTAATTCGCCTCTGATGCTTCTTAAAGCATGATCAAGGGCTGTTATTTCTCTCATAGGTAGCGGCGGATCGTGCATAGTTTTTAATGCTGTTTCTTCTGAAAAACTGGTTTCTGCTTGTATTATTTCGTCTGCTGTTGGGTTTAAATCTTTAAGGGGTATGTTTTGAATTTGGTTTTCTGTTGGGAGTTTTTGTAGTGTGTTTTGAAGTTTAGCAACTGCTTCCCTATCTAATTTTGGTTTAGTAATGCCAAGGCGATTTTGTTCGCTCACACTGAGCCTTTGTCTAATTGTACTCTTTTTTAAAAACTTTGATGAGTCTGGTTTAGTTGTAAGCTGAACAAGTTGTCCTTCGTCGTTTCTCACAAACAAATGGTCATCTTTTGTTTCAAAATCATTAGGGTCTATAAAATCAGGAGGTTCTTGGCCTAAACTTTGATAAAATGATTTGACCTTACTTTCTGTTAATTCACGCCGCAATGATTGTAATGGATGTGTCAAAGGAGTCATTTCACTCATGTCGTCTCCAGGATCAAAAACATCATAATCTTCAATGCCTGCCATGTTTTTAAATAATTAACTTTTTATTTTGTTTTATAAAAAAATGTCACAAGCATATGGCTCAATTCTTGACCCGCATAGAAGACTGAAAGAGCCCTTTGGCGTGAAGGGAAATAAACAGAATATTATTGTTCCAAATAATCCATCTACTATTGATTCAGATCAAATTCTTACTGTTAAATTTCCAGACCTAGGAGCAGATGAAGTGATTGTGCCGGGATCTGCACGGCTTACTTTCAAAATAGAACTTGATTGAGCAACAGACGCAAACAGGACAGTAGTTCAGAATCTGGGACGGGCAATCGTTAAGAAAATTTCTATAAAACTTGAGGGGCAAGAAATATTTTCTTTACACAATGCAGACATATTTCTAATCTATTCTGATCTATGGCTAACCGATAATGAAAGGGCCGATCTTGCGTTTCAAGGAATCGAAAATAACGAAGCACTAAAACACAGAATAGACGCCGAAGACGCTAAAGCCGGCAACAAGTATGAAGCTGTAAGTTTTGCTTATGGAAATCGCTTTTCCATACCCTTGGATTTTGAGTTGTTAAAAGCGCATGCGCCATACTTTCAAGGAGCATTAAAAGACAGATTGTCATATGAACTAACTTTTAATGAATACAAACGTGTCATTAAATCTACAGACACTGATTCCAAGTACAGCATTTTCGACATCTCGTTAGAGTTTGACATTGTTAGCAACCCTAACTTAGCAAGGCTGATTGAGCAACAATATCAGTCAAAATTAGCAATATATTACGAAAGAGTGATTCATCATTCAAAATATCCTAAAAGCAGGGCAGACACAATATGGAACTTTAGTTTTAGTGCTACAGCAAGATCCCTTAAAGGTATTTTATTGCTGTGTGAAGATGAAGAACCATTCAAAAGACAAAGTGAAAAGTTTATCAATCCTAAATAACGAAAGTACAATGTTCAATTGAGGGTAGTCCTAACCAAGTCTACGGTAGCGGGCTTAAACCTTATCATCATTTTGATGAAATAAGAAAATTGTTTGGAGGCGGGAGGTGTAGAAATCCAACAGTAGACCTTGTGTCTAAAGATCTACACCTTCACAGTGTTAGACTTGATGAATATTTAACAACGAAATACGGTTTATGGATTGACCTAAGGTCAACAGAAGATAATCAGTTGCATGGGAGTGGGAGAACAGTTAAAGACGTAATAAACATTCAAATTGATAAAGAAAAAGAGAGTGATAAACCACTTAATGTACATTTGTTTTTAATATATGATGCGCAGCTGAATATTCAAGATAACAGATTAAAAGATATCCAATACTAAATTATTTTTATTTTTAAAAAGCATGTCTGTTCAGGTTTATCCAAAAGTGCCCAAAGAAGAGAACTCTGCTGCTGTAGACATAAAAACTTTCAGATTAACCAACATTACACAAATGCAAACCCAACTAGAGCAGGACCTTTCAAAATACAGCAAAACCAAACGAAGGTATTCTGCTGTCTTTAATGCTGTTACATATGTTAATACTGGAGCATCGGCGGTTAGTGCTTTAACAGCAGGAACAAGTGTAGGTCTCTTAGCAACAGGCGTAGGTGCACCGGTAGCTATACCTCTAGGTGGTTTGTCTTTAACTCTTGGCCTGTGTTCATTGGCTGTAAGTGCTGTCAGCAAAAAAATAAAAGCTAAACTCCAAAAGCACACAGCTATGGTTCAACTAATAACAGCTAAACTTAGTTCCTTCAAACTGACAATAAATAAAGCACTTGCTGACTCAAACATCACGGATGAAGAATTTAGTCGCCTACAGGCTGATTTTGAGGACTACAAAAGACAAAAGTTTGATCTTCAAAGAAAGGCAAGGGCAACTTTTTCTCAACAACCAGACACCGACCAGATAAAAAAGGAATGTTTAAAAAAAGTAAACGAAACATTAAACTCTGTTCTAAACAGCTCACATTAACAACCCCAAAGGGCGTTTATACTTTAGTTTATGAGTCCAAGCACAAAAAGACCGTTGATATTGATTCTGATTAAGTATTTTTTTTTTTTTAATTTAAATAAATATTTTGAGTTAGAAAAGAAACTCAACATGGATAAGATATATGAAGGTTCAGATGAATTGTTTGAAGCAATGCTCGAGGAAGAGCGTTTGTCAAGAGCACTAAATGAGATTGATTTAGAAGTTATTAATCCAAAAAACGTGCGGGAAAGCGTTGTACACGCTATTTCTCAAGTTCCAAGTAAACTAACAATAAACCCTCCAGTTAAAGTAAGGTTAGTTGTTTTAATCGACTATATAACAATAAATGAAGAAAATCTAGAAGTCTGGGTCTCAACTAAACAGCAGACTATTCTTTCCTCTAATGACTTAACACCTGGTTGGGCAGACCAGCTGCTTACACAGTTTGATGTGGCCGCTGAAGAAGCCAAAATGAGAGGCTCTGGCTGGTCAGAGGGTAAAGTCTTAGAGATCAGATTAAAACAGGCTAAGTATGAGCCGATTGTTGGCAAGGCTTACATTCCACTACCTCCATCATTAGTTGCAAAACGAGCAGTTCTAAACATAAAGAATTCAGACAACAAATGTTTTATGTGGTGCGTTCTTGCTAGGCTGCATGTATTCCGCAAAAACGCAGAGAGAGTGTCTAACTATGAACCTTACATCAATGATCTTAACTTTAGAGGAATATCCTTTCCTGTTAGTGTAAATCAGATTGATCAGTTTGAAGAACAAAACAAACCAATAACTGTTAATATCTACATATGGGATGAGGAAACAAATCTACAGCCGATTAAAGTGTCCAAGAACAGTCCAACGATTGGCGAACCAGACAAAAATCATGTTGACTTACTACTGATGTTTTCACCAACAGGGCTACCACATTACACATTGATACGCACAATGAGTAGATTACTAGTGCATACTACAAAACAACATAGCAAACAAGAATTCTGTAGAAAATGTTTAACAAGAATTCCATCTGTTAAAGCAGCGAGCGAACATGTAAAACATTGTATTAGCCCAGTTGACTGTGATACAGAACTAATTACGCCCGGAGAAGGCAGTAAAGTTAGTTTTAAGAACTGGAAACGGTTGCAAACTAGTCCATATGTTGTTTACGCAGACTTCGAATCACTCATTGTTCCTTATGAAGGACCAACCCCACAGAAACTTCCTAAAACAGTCTTAATGAGTAATCATCAGATTTGCTCATTTGCCTTCATCATTGTTAGGTCGGATGGCGCCCATTCAAAGCCAGAATTATACAGAGGACCAAATGCTGCAAAATACTTCTTAAAACGCATGCAGCAAGTGCGTAATGCCTGTTCTAATAATCTGAATTTATCTGAAATCATAATGACGCCTGAAGACCAACAACAGTATGACTCAGCCACTCACTGTTGGATTTGTGGGGCGGCCTTGGTTGCCACCGCAGAGAATCCAACAGTAAGAGACCATGATCACATCAGCGGAAAGTTCAGAGGAGCAGCACACAGTAAATGCAATCTTCAACTAAAGTTTGAACCAAAGACATGGAAGCTGCCTATATTCTTTCACAACTTGCGAGGTTACGACTCTCACCTTATAATGCAAGCAGTAACCAGCGACTTCAGGGTGTCATGCATTGCACAGTCATCAGAAAAGTACATGTGTTTCACTTTAAATAACATGTCTTTCTACGACTCTATGCAACACATGATGGGTTCATTAGAGTCACTGGCTATGTCCTTAAAGTCCTGCCCAATAACAGAAGAATATTTTGACCCAACTCTTGTTACAAAGGGCGTTTACCCTTATGAGTACATGAACAGTTGGCAAAGGTTTGACGAAGATACACTTCCGCCTAAAGGCGCGTTCTTTAGTAGTCTTAGAGGAAAGGACATCAGTGATTCTGATTACCAGCATGCTCAAGATGCGTGGCAGAAGTTAGAGTGTAAAACGATGGGAGACTATCATGATTCCTATTTAATGGCGGATACCTGTTTGTTGGTGGACGTCTTTGAAAATTATAGGAAGACCTGCATGAAACATTACAGCCTGGATCCGCGCATTACATTTCTGCGCCCGGGATGAGCTGGGACGCTTTCTTAAAATTTACTGGAGTACAAATTGATTTATTGTCTAACCTGCCAATGCTTCAGATGATTGAAAACGGATTGCGTGGGGGAATCAGTATGGCGTCGCACCATTACTGTAAAGCAAACAACAAATACTTGGACGACTATGATCCAAGTAAAAGGTCTAACTATCTTATGTATTTAGATGCAAACAATCTGTATGGATGGGCAATGGCGCAATCACTTCCATTACGTAACTTTAAAATGTACACTGTAAAAGACATTCAAAAGTTTTTAAAATGGCTACCTACTCTAGAAGCTGATCGTAAAAGAGGTCTCATTCTAGAAGTTGATTTAGAATATCCTCATGAACTTCATGATTACCATAATGACTATCCATTAGCGGCAGAAACCCTAAAAGTGTCAATGACAGAACCGCCTAAACTTGTGCCTAATCTTCGTGACAAAAAAAATTATGTCTGTCATTACAGACTTCTTCAATTTTATTTAAGACATGGTTTAAAGTTGACAGCTGTTCATCGTATAATTGCTTTTGATCAAGAACAGTTCATGAAACCATACATCATGAAGAACACTGATCTCAGAACTAAATCCGCAGATGCTTCAGAAAAAGACTTTTTCAAGTTGATGAACAACAGCTGTTTTGGAAAGACTATGGAAAATCCGCACAAGCGTAAAGATGTTAGATTGGTCACCAGAGAAAACGTTGCAATTAAGTTGACTTCAAAACCTAATTATCAGGACTTCAGAAGATTTCATGATCAGCTTTTTGGCATAATGATGAAAAAAAAGAAAGTCAAATTGGATAAGCCCGTTTTTATTGGGTTTACTGTTTTAGAGCTGTCGAAGCTTTTGATGTTAGAATTTCTTTACGACTACTTTAAACCCTTGTATCCTGAGTCCAAAGTACTTTACACAGATACAGATTCCTTTGTAATCGACATCCCTACTGAAGATATCTATAAAGACATGGAAATAGAAGTAGCAAAAGGGCATGCTGGATGGTACGACACATCTGATTACCCTAAAGATTCGCCTTTGCATTCAGATATTAACAAGAAGGTTTTAGGTAAGATGAAGGATGAATTATCTGGAGGTGTGATCAAGGAGTTTGTTGGTTTGAGGTCGAAAATGTACAGTCTTTCAAGCCAAAAAAAAGTTGTTAAAAAAGCAAAGGGAATATCTCGTAGTGTTGTGCAGTCAAACATAACCCATGACAACTACAAAGAAGCATTGTTTGGCAATAAGACTTTTCATCATGACAATTACAAGCTGCGATCTAATCTGCATGAGATTAACACAACAGTTGTAACAAAACGGTCTCTTGACCGCACTAACACAAAAAGAGTATTTGTTAATCCAGAGTATTCATATGCAATTGGGCACTGGAGGACATTTGGTCAGCGCAATTAGATACTCAGTAATTTCTTTATCCAGTATAGCTGGATTATTTGTGGTTGTTGTTTCAAGATTTTTGATTTTTTCATAAATATTAGGATCAATGGGTAGTTTATTCTTTATCATTGTTTTAATAATAAATCTATACGCAAATAATTTTTTTGAGCTTCCATTTTAACTCAGAAATGTATTTGCCTAAATTAACTAAGCGACTGGAACTGTGTCTGGTGGGATTATCTGCAGTTCTTCTTTCACAAAAGATCTTTGGGGGGCTGGTCGTTTTGTTGTGTCAGTTTCTCGTAAATAATACACGGGTGGATTCATTTTCACAATTTTTTTTATCTCATATGGATCAACACTCCAAACTGGATCTGTTGCCCTGATGCGAGTGTCCCCTTCCGCTTCTCCCGGCGAATAAAGGTATCTCACTTTTAAACCAAATGGTAATAGTTTGCTTGATGAAGACTCTCCTTCAACAACATTTATTGTTTGTTTTCTGATTGCTTGTACTGGTTTTAGACCTTTAAATTCTTCATTATTCATTGCGCGCAAAACTGAGGGCAGCCTTCTAACCCATTCTGTGTTGCGAGAATTGTCAATCAACTCTCTGTGATACTGGTAGGAGAAAAGCCTTTCAGATAACTGTTTGTTAAAGTTTTCAACCAAACCCTGTGATCTGTGAACACCCGGAATGCCTCTTTTAATGGTAACTCTATGTTTTAACAATAATTGATTCACTTGACCTTTAAATTCTTTTCCATCATCGACTTGAATCATGCGAGGATAAGTTAATGGGCCTCGTTGATATATCAGTTGTAAAGCGACAGCAACAGCAGAAGCACTCTTTTGTGTTAATGGTTCAGCATCTTTGTATCTTGAAGCTATGTCAATGACTGTAAGTGCGTACTTAAATCTTTTTCGTCTAATCGTATCATGGGGTAAATATAGAAGATCCATTTGATGGGTGTCGTTCGGTATTGTGTTGACAAAGTGTGGTCTTTGTATTCGTTTAGGCGCTGGTAAATAAATTTGCCAAATCGCTTGTTTAGATAACCATTCTTTTGCTGTTTGTTCACTGACTCCCGCTGCTTGGCTAAGCTTTTTAATTGCTGTTATTCCCTTCCAATATCCTTTTGGAGAATAATAGATTTTGTACATTTTTATTCAGCCAATACTTTGTGCAACAAAATACACAGCGGTCATGCCAAAGACAATAAACAATATTTCTTGCATCTTTTGTTTTTCTGATGGTTGATAAAAGTCGCTAAATTTTGGTGGGGGCAATGTTTCAACTTGTTTGCCTGTTACTAGAAAATATTCTTTTATTGCCTGGTCAACATCTTTAAATGTGTAAGCTGCATGTCCCTGTTGTTTAAGTCTGTCGTTAATAAAATCTAACTGCTCCATTCTTTGCTTTTCATAGGTGTCTTGTGCAGCAGCTAGTTGCTCCATAGCTCTGTTATGTCTTTTTCTCTTGCCGTCATCACGTAGTTTACTAAACGCGTAATTACTTCCGCTGAAAGCAAGCGCGTTGACCACTGCGCCGCCTATCATCATTACGAGTGAAGCCATTTTTATAAATGTATTTTTTTTAATTTTACATATTGATACTGTCTGGAATTATTCCTTGCTTAACTAGAAAATCTTTCGTAGCCAACGAAGCTGTAATAACAGCAATCAGCTTTGCTGAGTCTTCAAAGTCTAGTTTGCCAAGATCTGCTGGTTTTATTTTTAACAAGTTTTTACCAAGCATTGTGTATCCTACACTTAGGCCTCCAATAACAGCAGAATGGTATACAAGGTTAGTAATAGTTTTTTCGGTGCTCATTTTTAAAAAATAAAATAATATTTATTCATTAATAAAACATGAACTGCGATGATTTACTTCCTGAACTTACAAATGATCAAGTTGATGACCAAGCTATTATGCGCCAAAAGGAAAGGCTGTATTCTTTAGCAGCATGTGGAAAAACAAAACAGTACCTTGGAAATGAATTCAGCATAGAACAGATTCAACAAATGTCGCCACAAGACATTGTAAAGTATCACAACAGGTATGAAGCGCAACTGGGGTCAAGAATGGTAAAAAGTGTTGGGCAAACGGTTCTTAGTTTGTACACTAAACTAGTTAGTAGATTTGCTCCCATTGATTCTGAACAAGATTTTATGTATGATTTAACGCAGGATCCCGTTTTAACAAAGTCATTAGAGTCTCTAGGATGTGATCTATATTACAGATTTGGAACATTGTTATCGCCATTAATCATGGGATTAATTACTTTTAATCATATAGATTTTGTTTCCCTTCAAAATGACCGAGCCAGAAAATCAGCAGAATCAGAAAACACTGATGGAGAAAGTGACCAGTAAAAAGCCTCCTCATCCTGGGCGTTGTTGCAGCAGGAAAAAAATTAGCAGAGTGGAACAAACAAAAAAATTAATGTTGCAATCACAGAATATAACTCATAATGAAAAAACACCAGTTGTGCCAGAGCCACAACAAGAACAAGTTGTTTCAAGTCCCGCAACATCATCATGGATTATTTGGATTAAAAGAGTTAGCATTTTTGGCGTCATTGCTGTTGGTGGGGGTGGTTATTACGTTTATAAAACATATAAAGAAAGACAGCAAAAACCAAAGCAGCCCAAAAAATCACAGCCACTAAATACAAAATCTGAACAAAAAAGAATGCCAGAACCGCCAACAACAAAAGATCATTTTGATCCATTTGATATGCAGTAATATTTCAAGAACTTAATAAATAATTATAAGTGACTTGAATAAGAACTTGATAACGACTTCATGACGACTTGATAACGACTTCATGACGACTTGATGAAAACTTAAATAAGAACTTGATAAGAACTTGAGGTAACTTGATTAAAAACTTAAGGTAACTTGATTAAGAACTAGATTAAGAACTTGGGGTAACTTGATTAAGAACTTGGGGTGACTTAATTAAGGACTTGGGGAAACTTAATTAAGGACTTGGGGTGACTTAATTAAGAACTTAATTAAGGACTTGGGGTGACTTAATTAAGGACTTGGGGTGACTTAATTAAGGACTTGGGGCGAAAAGTGGAACTGGTAGGACCACTTCTCATTTGATATGTCAGCCACTTGCTTTGTGACTGAACAGGATGTGCGTGGGCGCTGTGCAGTGATTCGTTGTCGGGCTGGCCTGCAACTACTAG
>CM065725.1:74889684-74892184 GCA_033310375.1 Conus canariensis
CCAACATTTGAAGACGTTCGCTACTGTCACATCTGACTGAATGTTCCTCTAGAGAAGATGGGGGTACAGGTAGCTGGTATGAAGGATCCCTTTCACCACGGTGGGGTGTGGCTGATTCACGCCGGGGCTTATGAAGCGACAGACTGTTCCTGTGAAGTGATGAGCCGTTTTTGAGAAGGGCTGCAGAAGCAGGCTCCGTCGCCCTGGCAAAACCTTCTGCAGCGGTACCATCGAAAGAAGACACTGCCGATACTGTTGGTGAGACAGAACCAACGTTTCCAGGTCTGTCTCCCTCATAAGTGGACAACCTATCATTCCACAGATGTGGACGAGGCTGAAGTCTTCCTGAGCCAGCAGACAAAGACCTGGCCGCCTGGGACCAAGTTCCTCCTATTGGCCCTGTTGAAAGCAGCGCGCTCTGAGATTGGGACAAGGGCTGGGACATTGGACATGTATCTGAAGGCACAGACTGGGACTGCACCAAGGTCTGAGGTGTCTGCAGTCCTTTGCCGCCGTCGTCTGTGGATCTGAAGATGGAGGCTTTGAGGGTGTGGAGTGCAGTGGGCTGACTAGCTGCCTTCGCCTGCACGATGTCTTTGGGATTCCTCAGGGGAAGCTGACTGCTGCACGTGCTGCTTCTTTTTCCTAAGTTGGCACCCGGGCCTTTCACGTTCTGCGAATAAAACAGCAGAATTGGGTGACTGACCGGTGCGCTCACTCACTTATTTACTTCTGGTTTAAAGACTCCGTCGCTTTACATATTCAAAAGCGATCTAACAAATGAGTAGCAATGAATAGCATTACCATAACATTGAATATAGGGTAGCATGTCCCGTGCAAAAGACATTTAAAGGTGCGTATACTAAAAGCAGAGCTAATGCCGAAGGCAACATTTCTGGCAGCGACAATGGACGGACATGAGTGCATTCATTCATAGCTCGAGACATATCAGCTTCAGGTATGGCTTCAATTTTGTGGTCATATTTTTTCTGCAGTTATCGAACACCCTCTAAAATACGCAAATAGCTCCCTCTCCCCCTCATCACCCTCACCCCCATTCCCCAAGCATCCTCTCCTAGCCTTTCCTCCCTCTTTTCTCCCTCAGTCTCCTCCATCCTGGGCTCTCCATCCAATATTTTCTGCAGGATACTGAGCAAGATGGACGTCTCAATTTTTTCAGATAAAGTTCTGGATGGACACTATGAGGGGAAAGGACGGGCTACAGCATCTCTACCCTGCTTCCCATGACTCAAGACATGGAATCATGGAAATCCACCGATGGTGATGCATCTCTCACAGCATTAATATGGTCACTTAAATGAACTGGTGCTATACTGAGTGATGATGTCAACGATTCTGTTGTTGTTGTTTGTTTTGTTTTTTTTTTACTTTGGCTAGTTACCTACTGCACACTCACTTCAAATTGTCTTCATCATCGTTCTTATCATCATCACCATCAGCATCATCATCATCATCGTCGTCGTCGTCGTCGTTGTCGTCATCATCATCATAATCATCGTCATCGTTATCATTGTCCTGATTTAATACGCCAGAATCACTATCCGCATTGAGGTAGAGCTACCGTTCGGTACCTTCTTTCCAGTGATCAAACTTGATTTTGTCAGAAACACCTTAACGTTCTATAAATGCCAAATAAACACACTAGTCAGTATATCTGTTGTTTAGACGATTCCTGCCTCAGTGTTTGACGGCAAAAGGCTGTTTCAAAGTCGCACTACATGCCTACCCATGGTGGCGTTTTTGGCAAGGTAGCATTTCAAGCGTGTTACAGGCTGTTAGGGTGCCATCTTAACACGCTGTCGTTCTGATTGTGCGGTGTAGGAGTAAGATAGATTCCTCCCTTCCCCTACTGTCATGGGATTGTAATCCCCGTCTGTTGTATCACCGTAGATGGGTGTGGACGTTAAATCTGAATCCAACTAACTAACGTTGGGTGCCGTGACAGATGTCAGGGTAGTAACGATCTCCATCGCTGGGAAGGTGTTTTCAGTCATGCGCATCAAGATAGGGGTATCCAGACTGATCCTTCATTGTGTCCTAGGATTCTTTTTTCAGCCTATAGGATCCTTCACTGTGCCCTGTCGGGTGGTCTTTGAGAGGAGATAGGCACCGTTCAGAATTACTTCACTGCCCATTGAAAAGCAAAGGTGGACATTCCGACGATTGCTCGTCAGCAGCAATGACGCTCGCTCACCTGAGAAGCCGTGTAGACAGCTGACAGCGGGTATCTCAGCTGAGGCTGGAAGCGTAGGGCGTGGCCACAGGCGCTGGGTAGTTTGCTGTGCACGTCCTGCAGAAAGGCAGACAGGATTGGTTTGGGATCCACCGGGGTACGCACTGCAGAGGCTCGGAGCGGAGGCAGATGTTCGGGTATCTGGGTTTTCACTCAGGAAGTGCGAGCGCCATGTTCGTTTCTCCACCGTGGGAGGGGACTGTGTAAAGGTGATGAAGTGAGACGTGTGTGTGTGTATGTGTGTGT
>CM065725.1:74899684-74902184 GCA_033310375.1 Conus canariensis
ACACAAAAGAGGCACAATGCAGACAGGGAGGGAGAGAGGGAAGAAAATGAGTACACAAAAGAGGCACAATGCAGACAGGGAGGGAGAGAGGGAAAGAAATGAGTACACAAAGAGAGGCACAATGCAGACAGGGAGGGAGAGAGGGAAGAAATGAGTACACAAAAGAGGCACAATGCAGACAGGGAGGGAGAGAGGGAAGAAATGAGTATACAAAAGAGGCACAATGCAGACAGGGAGGGAGAGGGGAAGAAATGAGTACACAAAAGAGGCACAATGCAGACAGGGAGGGAGAGAGAGGGAAGAAATGAGTACACAATAGAGGCACAATGCAGACAGGGAGGGAGAGAGAGGGAAGAAATGAGTACACAAAAGAGGCACAATGCAGACAGGGAGGGAGAGAGAGGGAAGAAATGAGTACACAAAAGAGGCACAATGCAGACAGGGAGGAGAGAGGGAAGGAAATGAGTACACAAAAGAGGCACAATGCAGACAGGGAGGGAGAGAGAGAGGGAAGAAATGAGTACACAAAAGAGGCACAATGCAGACAGGGAGGGAGAGAGAGGGAAGAAATGAGTACACAAAAGAGGCACAATGCAGACAGGGAGGGAGAGAGAGGGGAAGAAATGAGTACACAAAAGAGGCCCAATGCAGACAGGGAGGGAGAGAGAGAGGGAAGAAATGAGTACACAAAAGAGGCACAATGCAGACAGGGAGATAGAGAGGGAAGAAATGAGTATACAAAAGAGACACAATGCAGAGAGGGAGGGTGAGAGAGAGGGAAGAAATGAGTACACAAAAGAGGCACAATGCAGACAGGGAGTGAGAGAGAGAGGGAAGAAATGAGTACACAAAAGAGGCACAATGCAGACAGGGAGAGAGAGAGAGGAAGAAATGAGTACACAAAAGAGGCACAATGCAGACAGGGAGGGAGAGAGAGGGAAGAAATGAGTACACAAAAGAGGCACAATGCAGACAGGGAGGGAGAGAGGGAAGAAATGAGTACACAAAAGAGGCACAATGTAGACAGGGAGGGAGAGAGGGAAGAAATGAATAAACAAAAGAGGCACAATGCAGACAGGGAGAGAGAGAGAGAGGGAAGAAATGAGTACACAAAAGAGGCACAATGCAGACAGGGAGGGAGAGAGAGAGGGAAGAAATGAGTACACAAAAGAGGCACAATGCAGACAGGGAGGGAGAGAGAGGGAAGAAATGAGTACACAAAAGAGGCACAATGCAGACAGGGAGGGAGAGAGAGGGAAGAAATGAGTACACAAAAGAGGCCCAATGCAGACAGGGAGGGAGAGAGAGAGGGAAGAAATGAGTACACAAAAGAGGCACAATGCAGACAGGGAGATAGAGAGGGAAGAAATGAGTATACAAAAGAGACACAATGCAGAGAGGGAGGGTGAGAGAGAGGGAAGAAATGAGTACACAAAGAGGCACAATGCAGACAGGGAGTGAGAGAGAGAGGGAAGAAATGAGTACACAAAAGAGGCACAATGCAGACAGGGAGAGAGAGAGGGAAGAAATGAGTACACAAAAGAGGCACAATGCAGACAGGGAGGGAGAGAGAGGGAAGAAATGAGTACACAAAAGAGGCACAATGCAGACAGGGAGGGAGAGAGGGAAGAAATGAGTACACAAAAGAGGCACAATGCAGACAGGGAGGAGAGAGAGGGAAGAAATGAGTACACAAAAGAGGCACAATGCAGACAGGGAGGGAGAGAGGGAAGAAATGAGTACACAAAAGAGGCACAATGCAGACAGGGAGGGAGAGAGAGGGAAGAAATGAGTACACAAAAGAGGCACAATGCAGACAGGGAGGGAGAGAGAGAGGGAAGAAATGAGTACACAAAAGAGGCACAATGCAGACAGAGGAGGGAGAGAGAGAGGGAAGAAATGAGTACACAAAAGAGGCACAATGCAGACATGGAGGGAGAGAGAGAGGGAAGAAATGAGTACACAAAAGAGGCACAATGCAGACAGGGAGGGAGAGAGAGAGGGAAGAAATGAGTACACAAAAGAGGCACAATGCAGACAGGGAGGGAGAGAGAGAGGGAAGAAATGAGTACACAAAAGAGGCACAATGCAGACAGGGAGGGAGAGAGAGAGAGAAGAAATGAGTACACAAAAGAGGCACAATGCAGACAGGGAGGGAGAGAGAGGGAAGAAATGAGTACACAAAAGAGGCACGATGCAGACAGGGAGGGAGAGAGAGGGAAGAAATGAGTACACAAAAGAGGCACAATGCAGACAGAGAGGGAGAGAGAGGGAAGAAATGAGTACACAAAAGAGGCCCAATGCAGACAGGGAGGGAGAGAGAGAGGGAAGAAATGAGTACACAAAAGAGGCACAATGCAGACAGGGAGGGAGAGAGAGAGGGAAGAAATGAGTACACAAAAGAGGCACAATGCAGACAGGAAGGGAGAAAGAGAGGGAAGAAATGAGTACACAAAAGAGGCACAATGCAGACAGGGAGAGAGAGAGGGAAGAAATGAGT
>CM065725.1:74907184-74954684 GCA_033310375.1 Conus canariensis
CAATTTCAGCGTACGCTGTTTGTAGCCTAGCCGACCGCGAGAGGCCCTATCAATGTTGTCATCCCTAAAACCTCAACATCCCGTTGGCTTAAATGGGGGATAACATTTGTGCCTGTGACATCAGAGTTTCTCATTCAAATCAACCAGGGTGAGTGGGGGCGAGGGGGAGATGGGGGTATAGCTACTAACTTTGCAAACTCTGTCATGGAAAATTACGCATGTTGAGTTTAGCATCCGGTCCCAAGTCTGGCATCCAGACCAATCTCCTAAGGTCCCTGGACACACACACACTTTCTCTCTTCACACACACACACATATATATATATATATATATATATATATATATATATATAATTGACTAATAAATTCCAAGGATAAGTAACCGAGCACCATTCCAGCAACTTACAGAGCAGCTTGGTGTTGCAAAGACTGCAAGAAATATTCAATTATAAAACAAAACTTGCTCTTATGTCTTAGAGTGAAGAAATAGGGGGAAATAAGCATTCATATCTGCAGTGACAGTTAATTCTGCCTAACTAACAGCATGTGCTTGAGAGGTGAGGGGGAATAATAAATGCTTCTCAAATGAGTCTTCAGCAAGCTTATAGTCTCCAAGGAAGAGACAATCTCCAATGGGGAGGAAACTCACTAACACATAACTCCTGGTCAGATACCGGTATTTCGAAACCTGATTGTTTCTCCTCAGTGACCGCGGAAAGTGATAACTTAACCCCTCTGCCTTTTGGGTTTTAAGAAGAATGCTATCCCAGAATAAGGCTGGTGTGCAATACCATAGTATGTTTGTTGAGTTTTCAAAAAAAACAACCAAAGGTGCCACCTAAGAAGCAAAAGAAAATCATGAAAGAGCAAAACAAGCTACATTTTCTAGTGAAAAGTAGAAAATATAAAAAGATAACCTCTTAAGACACAAGTGCTGAGGGCCAGTTCTTGGAATGAATCCGCAAGGGACTAAATTATAATTGACTAATAAATTCCAAGGATAAGTAACCGAGCACCATTCCAGCAACTTACAGAGCAGCTTGGTGTTGCAAAGACTGCAAGAAATATTCAATTATAAAACAAAACTTGCTCTTATGTCTTAGAGTGAAGAAATAGGGGGAAATAAGCATTCATATCTGCAGTGACAGTTAATTCTGCCTAACTAACAGCATGTGCTTGAGAGGGTGAGGGGGAATAATAAATGCTTCTCAAATGAGTCTTCAGCAAGCTTATAGTCTCCAAGGAAGAGACAATCTCCAATGGGGAGGAAACTCACTAACACATAACTCCTGGTCAGATACCGGTATTTCGAAACCTGATTGTTTCTCCTCAGTGACCGCGGAAAGTGGTAACTTAACTCCTCTGCCTTTTGGGTTTTAAGAAGAATGCTATCCCAGAATAAGGCATTGCACACCAGCCTTATTCTGGGATAGCATTCTTCTTAAAACCCAAAAGGCAGAGGAGTTAAGTTACCACTTTCCGCGGTCACTGAGGAGAAACAATCAGGTTTCGAAATACCGGTATCTGACCAGGAGTTATGTGTTAGTGAGTTTCCTCCCCATTGGAGATTGTCTCTTCCTTGGAGACTATAAGCTTGCTGAAGACTCATTTGAGAAGCATTTATTATTCCCCCTCACCCTCTCAAGCACATGCTGTTAGTTAGGCAGAATTAACTGTCACTGCAGATATGAATGCTTATTTCCCCCTATTTCTTCACTCTAAGACATGAGCAAATCTTAAATAAATGTTAGTGAACCGCCCAGAGAACGTGGACAAACGAGTCACAAGACGAAACACAACGCGTTTCGACCTCTTAGGTCTTCATCAGGTGAGACATTAACGAATAAAACAATGAAAATTCACTTAGCTTTGATCGCTTCAGATCACTTCGCAGGGTTCAGCGCAAGGTCCTTGCGCTGAACCCTGCGAAGTGATCTGAAGCGATCAAAGCTAAGTGAATTTTCATTGTTTTATTCGTTAATGTCTCACCTGATGAAGACCTAAGAGGTCGAAACGCGTTGTGTTTCGTCTTGTGACTCGTTTGTCCACGTTCTCTGGGCGGTTCGCTAACATTTATTTAAGATTTGTTTAGATTTCCGCCTGCAGTCCTCTCGCTTTGCAACTACATAAGAGCAAGTTTTGTTTTATAATTGAATATATATATATATATATATATATATATATCTGCGATTCCAACAATAGCACTCGAAGCAATCTCTTGGGGTCTCTGCACATTCTCTATCTGTCCTCTCTCTCTCTCTGATCCTAAGACTAGCATCCAAAGGAATCTCTTAAGGTCTCTGCATACTCTCTCTCTCTCTCTCTCTCTCTCTCTCTCTCTCTCTCTCTAAGTAAAGCTATAAAGGGTCCAGAAGTCAGTATCTTCATCTCCCACTGCTTGAAGTTCCATATGCACATTAAAGGCATTCACGACTTCACCACTTCCTGTTGATCTAAATGACTTTGTCTCTGCCTCCCCACCACTGTCGCCGTTTGTTCGCGACTCTTCGCCACTGATAGTGTCACCGACATTGTCAAGTTTGATGCACACGCACACACACACACACACACACACACACACACACACACACACACACACACACACACACACTGGTTCACGTGTATCCAACGCCTACGTGCAAATGTAAGGCTGCCCTTGCCGAACAGCGGGCAAGACAAGAAGATGGCATTCGTAGTACTAAAGAGGGCAGTCTAGCCAAGTGAACAGTTTTCTCCTTGCTTAGTTACCTGCGGGAACGAACGGGACTCCGACACTGGCAAATACTGGGAAGACGAGAAGAGATACTGATCCTCTCACTATCTGCATCTCTGCATTCAGGCATTCAACAGGAAGTGGTGAATGCCTGTAATGTGCGCATGGAACTCCAACTAGCGGGAAATTGAGTGAACGATATTGCCTGGATGACACGGGAAACGACTGAATGAAGCGCCGGTAGGCAGCTCTTCAGTCGGCACTACGCAGGTAGGCAGCCCATTGCGTACACAAGGTGTGGACTGTAAGGCGCTTTCATAAATGCTATGTTAGTATGCTTATGTTATGTTTAAAATCACCCTTACATGCCTCTGCACCAGCTGGTTCATCTGCGTACAAGCCAGTCAACGTGAATACCCGCAGTTATCCAATAAAACCCATAAACTGTGTACGGACCAATCGTTGGTTACCTTGTATCAACCAATCAAAACCGTTGTTTACCTTGTATCAGCCAATCACCGGCCTTGTTCCAAGCAGGAGCCAGTCTGGCCAACAGCGTGTAGCGGAGGCAGGATTCATACACTCCCGGGTTCACTCGGATTGGTTTGTGGGGCTGTTGGAGGTGGTGACCACAATCACAGTGCAGTCAATGGGCCTACTGGCCAGGAATGAAGCGATTTTATAAGATAAGCTAATGGCTAATATCACACACACACACGCACACACACACACACACACACACTCTGTGTGTGTGTGTGTGTGTGTGTGTGTGTGTGTGTGTGTATCTATCTATCTATCTCCCCCTCAGAATGCAGTCAATAAACCTACTGGCCAGGACTGAAGCGATTTTATGCGATAACCTAAAGGCAAATATGACACATATCCACAAACACACACCCATCGTCTGCATCAGAATGCAGTCAATAGGCCAACTTGGCAGGAATGACGAGATCTTATAAGATCAACTATTGGCAAATGTGACACACTCCCCCCCCCCCCCCCCTCCACACACACACACAACACACACACACACACACACACACCATCCTCTGCTTCAGATTGCAGTCATTAAGCCTACTGGCCAGGAAAGAAGTGATTCTATACGATGAACTAATTGCAAATATTACAGATTCCCACACATACCCATCCTCTGTCTCAGAAGGCGGTCAATAGGCCCAGTAGCCAGGAATGAAGCGATTTCATACTACAAACTTGTGGTTAATATGATACACATCCACACGCACACACATAGTACTCTCCCCCACCACTTTCCCATCCCTAGCCGGTCGTTCCTGACTACGTTTCCCGAGATAAATATTTCGATTGCTTGTAACTGATCTAGGAAAGATTGGTCCTGAATAATTTAGGTCAGAGGGGCGGTAATCTTACCATCAGCTGCTCTTTGAAAACATACAGTAGACACACAGAAGCTGAAATGCCGGTTGCATGACTACGATAGGCTGTGTCATCCGTTCGACTAATTAGGTTCTACCGGTATGTATATAACTCTTACAATCATGTTTAATGCACATGCCTGTATGGGCGCCGACACTCGCTGAAGGCTGCTGGTTTGTGTGCGCGCGCACACACCCGCGCGTATGTGTGTATCTGTGTGTGCGTGTGTCTGTGCGCGTGCATGCGTGCGTGCACGTGCACGCGTGCGAGAGAGAGAGAGAGAGAGAGAGAGAGAGAGAGAGAGAGAGAGAGAGAAGGTGTGTGTACCTTACAGGTGATATTTAGGACAGATTGAAATATTAATGCCACATTATCAATAAGTGAGTATGAAACCAGCAACTGTAAGACATTACATAAATTGAGACGTGGCAGGAGAGAGAGAGAGAGAGAGAGAGAGAGAGAGAGAGAGAGAGAGAGAGAGAGAGAGAGAGAGAGAGAGAGAATGTGTGTGTACCTTACACGTGATATTTAGGAAGGATTGAAATACTAATGCCACATAATCAATAACTGTGTATGAAACCAGCAACTATAAGACATAATATGAATTGAGACGTGGCAGGAAGTACATGGACCGGAAAAGGTCTAGGAGTGGAATCGGAGAGACAGAGACAGACAGACAGACAGACAGACAGGCCAACCAAGACACACGTCCAACCTGCAGTCCGATCTTCTTCATTCGTGTCTGCAGACGTCCTGTTCTGTACATGGTTTGCTGTGAATCAACAGTCCTTGATGAACATTAATGTTCACATATGCATCGGCCCAGATGTACGTTATTGAAAAAAAAAAAGAAAAAAAGAAGAAGTTCCACGATTTTTTAACGACAGAAAACCTAGACAAAACTATTTTGTGTACATTGCATGACTGAGGGTGGTTGGGAAGATTGGGAAGAGAGAGAGAGAGAGAGAGAGAGAGAGAGAGAGAGAGAGAGAGAGAGAGAGAGAGAGAGAGAGAGAGAGAGGCTTGGTTACAGGTAACAAGACAGGGAAAAAAACGGGAGGGATAAAAGGTACGTGAAAAGTGTTTCAACTAACAACAACAATCGGAAGAAAAGGCAGACACTCAGCACATCAGTTTCTTTCTTTCTTTTCCCCCCTAAAATAATATTAAGACGTAATGTAAATGTGCATAGCGTCTTATAGAAAGAAGACAACATATAGCATGTCTCTTTCGACGTTTGTGCATTCACGCGCTTGCTTGTATGTGTGTGTGTGGGGGGGGGGGGGAGGGTGAGAGGGGGGTGTGCACGCGCGCACGCGTGTGTGTGTGCGTGTGTGTGTGTGTGTGTGTGTGTGTGTGTGTGTGTGTGTGTGAGTATGTGAGTGTGTGTGCGTGTGTGTGTGTGTGTATGTGTGTGTGTGTGTGTGTGAGAGAGAGAGAGAGAGAGCAAGTGAGAGAGAGACAGACAGACAGACAGACAGACAGACAGACAGACAGAGACAGAGATTATCGTGTCAGTACCGCTAGGAACATACTTGACTAACGAGTCACAACATGGGCACTCACAGTCATTATGATGGTGAAGCAATCAAATTGCTCATATGAAGGCGCCGCAATGATGTCGGGTTCAGTGAAGATCACTTCCCTGAAATCATCATCAGTTTAACATGACTGTTACGCGGCCTGTTACACACAATAAGTAGACATATAATCGATCCCTCTTTCAACAAAGGCGAAAGACTATTCCGAACGCCAGATTGCATGTGCCAGAACACGCATCGCATTATGCCCATTGCCTGACCATAATCAAATCATGCTCTTCGATATAAGATCGATCTAGCTAACTCACTCTACTGCTTTGTAGAATA
Source organism: Conus canariensis (assembly GCA_033310375.1). Lineage (NCBI taxonomy): Eukaryota > Metazoa > Mollusca > Gastropoda > Neogastropoda > Conidae > Conus > Conus canariensis. The sequence continues at coordinate 74,913,161 of CM065725.1, forward strand.
AAACTAGGATCTCTTTACTAATTCAATCATTTTTTTTTTCTCTTTTTCATGCGACCCCCCCCCCCCCCCCCTCTCTCTCTCTCTCTCTCACTTTTATGAATAGTTTGCTTATCATTGTAGAATTAGATTACAATGTTGCTATGTTGAATTATCAGTGTGAATGATATGTGTTGAAATAATGTATGCATGAGAAGGGCGGATTGTAAGACTAGGCTTTGGCCTAAAATCTTCATCCTTGCGTGTTAAAGATCAATCAATCAATCAATCTCTCAAACACGACAGACGGACAAACCACGCACACATCTTTTGCATGATATGATGGTTAGGGAATTCCACAGCAAAGGTCGATCGATCGATTGCACAGCCTCAAGCTGTCTAATCTCTCCATCATTTTCCTGATCTGGCTCAGACTTAAACACAGATCTATGCGCGCTTAGCTCACTCTGTCTTGGCTTTTTCGATACAAAACACAACCTCTGACTGATGTTTTGGGATGGAATGAACATAGTAATACTGGCAAATGTCCCCATCCTCTTAGTTTTATCTCATCTGCATGATTAGCGGATACTGATAAGTATCTCTTGACTCACGCCCCATGAACTGTTTTATTTCTAGTCTAACCTGCATTTCAAAATTTTGGGCTGTGTTGTAACTCCTCCGACTGTAGTTCCTGATTCGAGTCGCACATTAACACAGCACAGGTCAGTGAGATCTGGAGGGGGTGCAAATAAAAGAACGGGATCTTCGAATGGTTTTCTTTGCATTATGGAGAGACCATGCTCTGTAGAAGAAACTGTTTATTAAACGAACACTTAGGCCCCTAATTGCCACAAACTTGGTCACGGAGGATAGTCTGCTTGAACATAAAGCAGCCAGGGGAAATCACTTCCGTGATAGGCCACCTATCTTCGAATAGAAAAAGAGTGCGCAGCTGCCATCCCACCGATACAAACTGCAACGCGTCTAATAATATTGATTATTATATAAAGCTGCATATTTTCAACATTTACAGAATTTGATCCCATTCATATTATTTATCGCGGTTTCGTCGAATATTTTTTATTCATGTAATGAGCACCAGGCTATTTACCTACGGCAGAACAGAACAGTGTGTGTGTGTGTGCGTGTGTGTGTTCTAACATGAACTTTATCGCTTAATGTGGACGATTTCACCCACAAAAACTGCTCGTAGTTTGGCCGGTGGCTGGGTAGTTTTACACGTTTATTCTTACCGCGATATGACGCTTGTTTTTATCCAAGTTGTCAACTTATGCCGTGGCCGGCTTGAGCATTGCTGAATTTAGTGGAAAGCACTGTACAAACAATCTATATCAAGTTACATTCTGGACTGCCGAACAAACACGCAGGGTTTAAACAAAACCCTTCTGAGCAGTGTTTCTGTCAGTGTACACAACAGACAATAGATAAAATGCAGAATAGATAATAGATTCAATAAACAAACAACGCAGGTACTGTAGGATAATGACTCAGTCTTAGCAAACAGGCCGAACGTGACCGGAAGAACTCTTCAATGCTTACGAATAAGATCCGGGAAGTTACCTTGGAAACATAACGCTCGCATCTTCATCAGCTCGTCGGAGTCACCGACACGCCATCACGCGTCTCCACTATAACGATACTAATGGTGGCAGGAGGTAAGCTCGAACCGATCGTGTAAATCATGGAACCGGCCAAAGAAAATCCTGTTCATCGCCATCCAAACCTGCCTCTGCCGAAACCTTTTGATGGATCGCCAATCAACTGGCCCAAGTGGCCTCGATCGCTACCGGACTGCGTCAGGCCTCGCACTCCGAAATCGCACAGAGCAAACTAGTACATTTCTGTATGCAATGGGAGATTGTGCCGATGATTATTTTACAAACGACAAATGTAAATGAAGAAACTATTGCATATGACGATCTAAAACAAGTGTTTGAAACACATTTTGGTGATAGCAAAAACGTGGTTGTAGAACGTGCAAAATTCAATAAACGTGTTTAGAAACCTGAAGAACCGATTGACAGCTTCATTCAGGACTTATATAAAATGGCTGAAGAATGTGAATATGGACCTTTGAAAAACGAATTGATTCGTGACAGAATTGTTGTAGGGGTCATTGATGATGATCTTTCAAATAGTCTGCAAGCCAAAGCCAGACTCACTCTCACTGAAGCTGTGCAAATCAGCAAACCTAAGAAAGAAAACAAAGTCAGCCCATTATCAGAGGAAATGAGAGAATCGAATTCCTAAAGGAAAAGATTGACTACCGACCTCACCCATCAATTTCAAAGAGCTCCAAAGAAAATAAACTTGGATAGTCTGATCACTGTAAATACTGTGGCAGAGAACCACACAGACGTGACATCTGCCCTGCCAAAGATGCTATCTGTAGTTCCTGCAGAAAAAAAGGTCACTACAAAGTAGTCTGTAGGTCGACAAAACCAAACCAGTCCATGGACTCTTCGAAGAAGATGATGACTACTCTTCATCAGATAACTTTTTAGGATATATTAATAGCATTCATGCTGACGATGACAAGTGGTCAGCAGAAATTTTCGTCAATGGCAAGCCACACATTTTCAAGTTGGACACTGGCGCTTCAGTCTCAGTCATTGGAGAATCGTGGGTGAATGAGAAAAGGCTGAATAAAACAAATACAATTCTGAAAGGTCCCTGAGACACACCATTAGAAGTGATTGACACGATCCAGGTGACACTCCAGAATAAGGAAAACAAGATCACTGAGACACCTTATGTGCTGAAGGGACAGCCACATTCGCTTCTTAGCAAGTCAGCATGCGTAAAAATAGATTTAGTCAAGCGTGTTGAATCTGTCTCAGAAAAATCTGTACCAGACTACAGAAAAGAATTCCCTCAATTGTTCAAAGGTCTTGGCTACATCCCAAAGCCATACAAGATCAATCTAAAAGCTGACACCAAGCCAGTGTGCATTTTCACCCATCGCAAAATTGCGCATCCACTCATTCCTAAGGTTAAAAAAGAAATTGATCGAATGCTGGAAGAAGGAGTAATCTCTCCTGTCACAGAGCCAACAGACTGGTGTTCAGGAATAGTGGTCGTTCCAAACCAAATGGCTCTGTCAGATTGTGCGTTGATCTGACTCAACTCAATAAATCAGTTCAGCGAGAAATACATCCCACGCACTCAGTCGATGAAAGTCTCGCAAAGCTGGCAAATTCAAAGGTTTTCACCAAACTTGATGCTAAAAGTGGATTTTGCCAAATCCCACTCGCAGAGGAGTCTAAATTATACACCGCTTTTGTCACTACTTTTGGTAGATATTGCTTCAATCGCCTGCCATTTGGCATCAGCTCTCCTAGTGAAATCTTTCAGCGAGCCATGTTTTAAATCCTCGGGGCCAGAGAAGGAGTCATTTGCCACACGGTCGATGTCCTCGTGCATGCAGTTGACCAAAAAACTCATGACCAAATACTCCGAGAAGTCCTACAAGTTCTGCCAGATGCTGGATTAACGCTTAATGAAAAATGTGAGTTCTCCAAAGCATCTGTGAAATTCCTTGGTCATGTTGTTGATGCTTCAGGAATTCATGCTGATCCTGACAAAATAAAGGCCATCATGAATTTCCCAGTCCCTGCAACGATCACAGAATTGCAGTGCTTCATGGGCATGGTCAACTGATTGGCCAAATTTACTCCCAATCTGGCAGAACTGAATGCACCGCTCCGGCAACTGCTCCACAAAGACACTGCATGGCTATGGGGTGAACCTCAAAAAACAGCTTTTCAGCAAACAAAAAAGCTATTGACTTCAACCCCAGTACTTGCGCATTACTCTCCCAAGCGCAAAACAATCATCGCAGCTGATGCCTCTGAAACAGGCATTAGTGCAGTTCTTCTTCAAATACAAGAAGACAGATCATGTCGTCCGGTCAGTTTCATCTCAAGGTCACTCAATGACGCAGAGAAAAACTAAGCAACAATTGAGAAAGAGGCACTTACAGCAACAGGGCATCAGAAAGATTCAACGAATACATTCAGGGTCTAGAGTACACGATCGAAACTGATCATAAACCTCTTGTCTCACTTCTGAGCACCAAGGAAATCGCCAAGATGCCACCCAGGATACAGCGTTTCCGCCTACGTCTCATGAGATATAATCCCACAGTGATACATGTCTCAGGCAAAGAGCAAATAACAGCTGATGCTCTATCACACGCACCTGCAAGTCCACCTGAAGAAGCAGGCATCGATTTTCTTGAGCTCACTGTGGCACATGCTAACCAAGCTATTGAAATCTTCCCATCATCATCTCAGAAACTGGAAGAAATCAGAAAACTACAAAAAGCTGATGCTGAAACAGCTCAAGTCAGAGAGTACTGTAGAACAGGTTGGCCAACCTTCATGCCAGAATCTCCATTACTGAAACAGTACTGGACTAACCGACAACACTTCACAATCGTCGATGATCTCCTCTTGTATGATGATCGCATTGTCATGCCCAGCGAGTTGAGACTGGACACACTGAATCGACTACATGAAGGTCGTTTGGGTATTACCAAATGTTGAGCACTCGCACACACTTCAGTTTGGTGGCCCTCAATCTCCAGTCAAATAGAAGAAATGGTGACCAAATGCTCTGCCTGTGCAAAACTCCGACCAGAGCGTAAGGAACCCCTTCTACTGTCATCTTTCCAGAAAGACCATGGTCGCGAGTTGGGATGGATCTCTTCAAGCTTAACGGAAAAATCTACATTGTGGTGGTCGACTACTTTTCCAGATGGCCTGAGATACGTTGTCTTGAGACACAATCCAGCAAAGAGACCATCACAAAGATCAAGAGCATCTTTGCAGCTTACGGCATTCCAGATGTTGTGATCTTAGACAATGGTCCACAATTTTCGAGTTTCGAGTTCAGAAAATTTGCTGCAGAATATGATTTTACCCACACCACAAGCTCGCCCAGATATCCTCAAAGTAATGGAGAAGCCGAACGCACCGTGCAAACTATTGAGAAGTTCCTGAAGAAATCCAAAGACCCGTACATCGCTCTACTCATGTACAGGGCAACTCCACTACAGAATGGCTACTCCCCAAGTGAGCTACTCATGGGAAGAAAATTGAAAACCAAACTTCCCATCAACCCATCAAATCTTGCCCCAGAAACGCCAAACATGAAGAAAATACAAGAAAAAGAGAAGGCAACAAAAGAACAACAGCGTCAAAACTACAACAAACGGCATGCAACGAAAGAAGCTGCACCACTGACAAAAGGTGACACCGTGTTTGTCAAGGACATGGCGACTCCAGGAGAAATCATATCCAGACACAACAATCCTCGTTCCTACATTGTCAGGACCCAGAGCAGCACTCTACGTCGAAACAGATCACACCTGGTGTCTACTCCTGATGAACCACCACCATCACCAACACCAAGATGCCAGAGCAGTGCAGCCTTCATTCTCAGTGACAGCAGTTCTGTGCGGCAGTCACCACGGTCATCAACCTCAACACAATCACTGTGTCCACAAATACTCACCACACCTATGCAGCCACATACTTGCTCAGGGAGGCTCATCAAGAAACCACAGAAACTAAATCTATGAATTATTCATTCACTCCTTTCATTGAATGAAACAGCCAGAGCATTAGTTATTCTTCTCTTAGTTATTGTGTTAGTTTTCACTATCTAGTTTGTTTTGGGTTTTTTTAAAGGAGGGAGGGGGGAGAAGACAGCAACCAGTATGTGAAGAACATTTTCAGTTTGCAAACTGTTTTTAACTTGAAAGGGAGATGTAGGATAATGACTCAGTCTTAGCTGACAAGCCGAACGTGACCGGGAGAACTCTTCAATGCTTACGAATAAGATCCGGGAAGTTACCTTGGAAACATAACGCTCACATCTTCATCAGCTCGTCGGAGTCACCGACACGCCATCACGCGTCTCCACTATAACGATACCTCGCATCTAAGAGCAGCAACTGCTGTAAATGGGTGGATTTTTCCTCTTGACTGATTCTGTCGACAGTACCTCCGCATCATCAGCCCCCCCCCCCCCCCACCCACTCCACCCCCACCCCCCCCCCCCCCCCCCCCCCTATATTCTAATATATAATAAACACACACACACAAACGCGCGCGCAGGCACGCACGCACGCACCCCCCCCCCCCACACACACACACACAACACAAAGCGTCGAAAAACAAATATCAGCCTTTTTTTTGTTGTTGTTTTTTGGTAAGAGTGTATGCACATTTACATGTCATTTTAAGTTATGTGTTTTCAATAGGATGGATTTGAATGTTTGCTCCACTTCCCGTGCTGAAACCGAATTCACCTGAAGCAAGATTCTATATTCATTTGGAACTACTTTACTTTCATTTGTTTATTCTTGTGTGTGTGTGTGTGTGTGTGTGTGTGTGTGTGTGTGTGTGTGTGTGTGTGTGTGTGTGAGAGAGAGAGAGAGAGAGAGAGTTTATATAATATCATTCAAGGGAGTGAAGCTCTCAAATTTTCCTCATGCTTTCTTTTTACGGTTGCTTCCCTTTTAAATGCGGTGACAGAGCTTGGTCCCAGCGTCCCCTGTCAGCCTTCACCTTCACACAATAAAGTGTGTCATGTCCCAAGCATTCGAACTCAGGTAAGATAACATGAACCGTTATCGCGTCGCCTTGAACATTGTATCTTCAGATTCAGGGAAGTGGACATCTCCGACTGATTAGGTGTTTAGGGTCGAGAGAATCGGTGTGCCGATAAATACCTTGGTGACGGTGGTATATTTGAGAACTTCAATTACCGCACCTGTTCACAAAAAAAAAGTGGCAAAATGGCGGACGACAGGTAGAAATTAAAAGTAAACCAGGAAATGACTTCGTAAAATGCAAGTTTTAGTTTATAAGAATAGTCAGATAGTTGATAATCATATTGTATATACAGAAGTGATTAATTCATTGTTGACCGCTGTATTTGAGCACAGACTTCCACGTGTGCCAGCTTGAAAAGTTGTTCTGCTCGCCACGGGTATTCGGACTCTCTCCACTATGGCACTTCCGTGTTCGGACGTGTTGGATGAAAACAAATAGAAATCAGAGCAAAATAGCCCCGTTTTGAGTACAAAGTTGAAATGTAAATAAAAGGTATTAGAGCGTCATGAATTGTACTGTTTTGAGCGTTTCTAAATTGTCTCTTGAACAAAATGATGGTAACAAATACATTTAAATAATACAGAAAATGAAAATGAAAAAGTTTCTTTTTCTGCCCATGGCATTGTTCACACACAGTAATAGAAAAATCGTGTAATAAATCCTTTTGTGTTTATACTTGTTTATGTAATAACTTTCTGCAGCAAAACGGTTACTAGCTCTTTCCCATGTTATATTTCATTCCAACTTTAAAAAATATGAACAAGTTTAAGGACCATATTGTTTGATTTATAGGACTAGCATTATAGTAACTTATTTATTTTTATTTTGATTGTAGTTGGTTGATATTTTCCATTATAGTAACTTCTTTACTTAATTTAATTTTGATTGTAGTTGGTTGATAATGATATTTTCCAAGCTTTGTCCACTTTGTCAGTCTTTCTATGGCCGAGAAGGTGACGGAGTGGGGGTGGGAGATGGAGGAGGGTGGGAGGCAGGAAGGCTTTCCACAATTTTCAATATTTGTTGTTTGTAGCTGAGTAGATCTTTAATCTTTGATAGAAAGTACCTCATGTACCAGGGAGTAGAAAAGGATCATTTCCTTTCCAAAGCAGTGAGAAGAACACACACACTGAGTTATGATTTTATGTACGCTCACTCACACTCATGCTTGCATGCACACACACACATGCATGCACGTACCACATACACACACACACACACACACACACACACACACACACACACTCTCTCTCTCTCTCTCTCTCTCTCTCTCTCTCTCTCTCTCTCTCTCCTCTCTCTCTCCCAGTCAGAAGTCTGCACACAGCTTTGTACATTTACATACACTTGTTTCTCTCTCTCTCTCACTCTCTCTCTCTCTTTCTCTTTCTCTCTCTGTCTCTCACTCACACACACATAAACAGAGTTGAGTTCATCACAGAATACCAGTCATAGCTGACAGATGAGAACGGTCAGTGAGACATGTGACTACCTGTGTTGTGCAGGACCTAAAAGCAACAATGTGGCTGATACACGTGGTGGTTGGAGGATGGCTGCTCTCGATAGCCAGCAGCCAGGATTCCAGTGTGGCTCAGAGCTGTTTGCTGGACAACTCAGTGGGATGTGCTTTGTCCCGACCCCCGTCAGTATACCCCTGCGTCTGTTCTGCTGTCTCTGCTATTTCCATAAACGTATTGTCTTTGGATGTGTGGTGGTGGTGTGTGTGTGTGTGTGTGTGCGCGCGTATGTGTGTGTGTGTGTGCGTGCGTGCGTGCGTGCGTGCGTGTGTGTGTGTGTGTGTGTGTGTGAAAAGTTAATGCAGATAAACAAGCAATGAACTTCCTTTTTTTTTAATTGCAAATCTTTTTTGAAAGGCGGAATAGGATTTTACATCAGTGCAATTGTTTGTTTCTTTTTAAATGTGTGAGTTCATGTCCACAAGCTTGGTTTTAAGTGTTATCTGAAAGATTAGAAGGGGACTGGCTGGACACAAATGTTAACGCTGAAAAGGAAATCTATTCTGACCTGGCGCTCTCAGCCAGGAACCGAACCTAGTCCTTAGAACAAGTCCAACACCTTACCTATTACGCAACCAAGATGGTTACTTAATATCTGCATAGATTTATTACCATTAAAATATGCAGTGCTTATAATTTGTATGTCTATTGGGCTCATATTTCTCATGGTTTGAACGTTAAACTCAAAAAAAAGAGAGAGAGAGACAGACACACACACACACACACAGAAACAGAAAGACAGACAGACAGAGTGAGAGATAGTTATATAGTCAGAAAATAGGGTATTTCCCTGTTTAAGCCTGTGTTTTATGTGCATTGCTTGTTAGGAAGTCAGCATTGGTTTAACAGGGTCAGTACGGTACACTGCAGTGCTGACCATTGGACAGGGCCGGGGCAGCGGTCAGATAACATTCAGAGCCCAGTGGATTGGTGTCGCTGAACCTTGTGTAGTATTGGCCCTGCTTAGTTCGTGTCCAAGTAGGGCAGTCTGTCAGAATGTGTGTGTGTGTGTGTATGTGTTGTGTGTGTGTGTGTGTGTGTGTGTGTGTGTGTGTGTGTGTGTGTCTGCACCTGCGCACACATATATCTAGATCTCTGATGTATGTGCTCACTGGGGTGTATTATGTCTGGTCTGGTCATTCTTTCTCTGTGTGTGTGTGTGTCTCTCTCTCACTGTGTCTCTCTTTATCTCTCTCCTTCTGTCTAGAGATATTTTTATTTCTCTGCCCCCTCTATCTCACCATCTCCCTCTCTTAGTCTCTTTCTCTCTCTCTCTCTCTCTCTCTCTCTCTCTCTCTCTCTCTCTCTCTCTCTCTTTTTCTCTCTCTCTCTTCCTCTCTTTTCCCCCTCCTACATCTCTCACCTATGTTTCTCTGCATTTCTCTGTCTCTCTGTCTGACTATCTGTCTGTCTGTCTGTCTCTGTGCCTTTGTGGCCTCCTCCCCACTTATTTATCCACCTCCCTCTCTTCCTCTGCCCTCCCACCCTCACTCCCTCTCTCTGTTTTTTCGCACTTTCCTTTCTTTTGTTTGCATTGACATGTTTTCAAACAGCTCTTCTCTCCCTGTAATCATGTCTTCAAGAGACAGGCAAGGCACGATTCACTTTGACATGATGGGTGCACAAGCAAACACTGCTGTCCAGGGTGAACATATGGACACTTGTAAACAAACCGTGTGATGTAGAAATGTGTGAGATGGTGACGTGAGTAAAAAAAAAATCCTGTCTTAAAACAAGAGCAGGATGGAAGACATAACATAATGAACAAAATGAGGAAAGCTGTGAAAGAGAGAACCAGCAGTGTTTGTTTTGTGATTTGTTTGTTCCTTTTGCTTGGTAGCACAGCAACTTTTATTGAAGTGTCTTGTCATGTTGAAAGAAAAGCAAGCCAACTCAGACACTGATGGTGGTGTCACGAAAAATTATCTTTATTGGAATGTATGGGTGACTTGTTGGTGCACCAATTTGACTTACCAGCCAATTTTGTGGATACAGCATGTGGATTTAGCTGCTCCAGACACCGTGGCTTGAAGAATCAAAATTTTTTTTTGAATAACTGCACTGTTCAGAAAGGCAGAATGAGTGATTTCTTTTTTCAATTTTGTGACTTTTTTGTGTGGTAAACTCCTTCTTTTAGTACTTACGAAAGAAAAAGGTCATGGAGGAAAATGAAATGAGTGGCAACAAATAAGCAAACAAACAAAAAAAGAACAAAATAAAGATTAATCAGAGTATGAACAGGAAACATTTGAGCCTATGCTTGACGGATCCACAAAGTGATGCAATGGAGGATGAAATGTATCATTAGTCTTTGAAATCTTCTCATCAGTTTGGTAAGGCAAGCATGGTCCCAGCGAAGAATTGTGTGAATTAACATTCACATCAAAGAACCTCTTGTGAAATTCACTGCACCACAGCTGACCAAGTCATAATATAGTGCAAACAAGAAGTGGGGAAAATATGCGCATGTGCACAATTCCACCATCATTTTGAAAATGATCTGGCAGAGATTTAGGGGGAAAAGAAGGTGGGTGGAGTTTTGGGAGTGGTAAATGGGATAGCCAACAAAGGGTAGATCAAGGAAACAAGAAGAAAGCTTTAAGAAGAAATTTGAAAAAAAAAAACCCAAAACAAGCAAAGAAACAAAAATTAAAGAATCAAAATTCAGTACTTTTACATGATCTTTCCTCACCAAAATTAAGTTTTCCCACCAAGTTTAAGACTGGATGAAGCAAACATCATGGTATGGAGTTAGCAGCATGGGGAAAAAAATCCTGGCACACCACAACGCTCCTCATTGTTGCGTTTGGCCATTTGGTAGTCGGGTAACATCTTCATTCCATCATTTTTATTTTTTCAGCCCAGTGTGCTATTAAAGTATTGTGGAGCAATATGTTGTAAACAGTCTTGTCTGTGTATTGCCGAGATAACTGAAATGCAGAAGAGTGTTTCTTCAAAGTATTATTACCATGTAGTTTGTGAAGTCTGTACAGAGACGGGGCTCCCAGTGACGCACACTTAAAGCATACTTCTGTAGAGTTCAAAATCACTCCATTCATTTTCAATGTGTGCATACATTTGCCGTTCAGAACACTGTGTTGTGTGTTTGATCAGTGTGTGAAAGTTTTGCGAATACATTTAGTTTTTGAAAACGAAAGTCAGTAGTGTAGTTAAAGCCTGTATTTTCAGATTCTGAGAGTTTCTGATCCAGTGTAGTAGGGGCAAGCAACCTAGACAGCTGCATAAACATTGGGCATCTTAGATTTGTTTGTTAGTAAACCATCCATGTATGTAAGGTAAGAATTAAGTGAGGAGTTGGAGTAGTAGTTTTACAATAAACCTCATGAAACGCATCGGATGTCTTTTCCTTGTAATGATGTGCATGATGAATGTGCTTTTTATTGAACAATATTGAATATGCCGCTTGTGTCAATGTGCTGTCTATGGACATGTATGGGTTTGGTTGTTTCATGAAAGTGACAAGTCATCAAACGAGTAGAATGAATGTATGTGAATACATGATACCTGTTTTTGAAACCACTTTTAAGAATGGAAAATTTGAAGAAAAAAAACACAAAATCTTCACGTGCACAGTGATCACTTCATAAGCAAGATACCAAGTTTTCACCCTTTAAATCTTCCGAACAGGGTGAAGATACCCTGTAAACTGAGAGTGAAAAATCCTGTATTAGAATTAGATGGGGAGCTCTGATAGGGGTGCCAGTGTGACAAAGAGCTTAAGAAAAAAGTGTTGGGGAATGTGTGCCAGAGATGGCGCTAGCATTCAGAGTTTGTCATCTTAGGTGCTGATCTTATCAGTTTGAAAAAAGAAGAAGCTTACTAAACTAATATTGATATGACAAAGAGGCTGTGTTGTTGGGTTTCCAGGCAATACATGGTGGTGTTGTGGGGGTTCCAGGCAATACATGGTGGTGTTGTGGGGGTTCCAGGCAATACATGGTGGTGTTGTGGGGGTTCCAGGCAATAAATGGTGTTGTGGGTGTTCCAGGCAATACATGGTGTTGTTGTGGGGGTTCTAGGCAATACATGGTGGTGTTGTGGGGGTTCCAGGCAATACATGGTGGTGTTGTTGGGGTTCCAGGCAATGCATGGTGTTGTTGTGGGGGTTCCAGGCAATACATGGTGTTGTTGTGGGGGTTCCAGGCAATACATGGTGGTGTTGTGGGGGTTCCAGGCAATACATGGTGGTGGTGTGGGGGTTCCAGGCAATACATGGTGGTGGTGTGGGGGTTCCAGGCAATACATGGTGTTGTGGGGGTTCCAGGCAATACATGTTGTTGTGGGGGGTTCCAGGCAATGCGAGGTGTTGTTGTGGACATTCCAGGCAATACATGGTGGTGTTGTGGGGATTCCGGGCAATGCATGGTGGTGGTGTGGATGTTCCAGGCAATACATGGTGCTTGTGCCGCGGAGAGTGCGGCCCAACCAGGTGATCCAGTGCTTTGTCACCATCTTAAGGATGGAGTACGACAGTGAGTTTGTCAATGTACGTGTCTCCATCGTCAAGGACAATGTGGAGTACACAGGGTCCAGCCTGCGCTTTGATCGACCCTCCAGTCGACTGATGCAGCTTCAGGTAATTATGTCCAGAACAGCACTGGCTGCTGTGGGTGTGGTGGTTATTGTGACAGACTGCAGGCTTGGAGGTTGTGGGTTCAAATTCCATCAAAAGCATTTATTAGTGGGACTTTTCTTCCCCGGATGGCTGCTGTCTAGAGTAGAGTGTGCTACAGGCTTAAATCGCAAGACTGGAACCACACAGTGTTAACTTCGTTCAGTGGATGGATTAATCTTTGAGAGTATTACTCTGATTTTCTAAACAACACTGCAGGTGTCTGTATCTTTCAAGTCGTATTTAATGTTGAGTATATCAGAAAAAGGAAACAGAGATTTGTTTGTTTTTTTAGTCTTAGACTATGATGAAACTCCATAGCGTAATTTTCCACAGTCTCATCCTCACTGATCGATGTAAAGAAAGTCTACAGTTTGGCGTCATATACTTTACCATGTCAGACCATAGCATTCAACGGCAGTTAGCCAGCTCTGTCAGGCCGAATTTTTTCCGTGGCCAATGCAGTCATAAGACAGTCACGTGATGTCACCCCACTTCCGGCCCCGGAAGAAGCCAGTGTCAACTTCCTATACGTCATTCATCTTCGGCCTGCCGTCAAAGCAAGATAAGTCTTGTGCTCTGTCTCGCCTATACTTGCCTTTGTGTTAAGATTGCTGTGTTTTGTTTCTACACTTGATTCAGTTGTGGCTTGCACTAGACCCTGAGTATTTTGCCGTGTGAGGCTCTTGGTGGGAGCGTATTTATTAAAAGAATTATCTTTTTTACCGGCACTCTCGGGAGCGTATTTATTAAAAGATTTGTCTCTTTTACCGGCACTCTCGCGACTTTGTTACTCGCGATCGTCGGCACCGCTCGCCGGTCGTGTTCCCCCACCATATTGCCGAGCCTCGGGTTCAACACGCATTTTGTGCTGGTTCCACTTATTAAGGTTTAGTGCTCAATAATACCCTTCACAGGTAGAACGTGTTCGAGTAAGGGTGCGTGACACTGATCTGCTTATTAAGATTTAGTGCCCAAAAAGAGATTGCTATTAATAGCCATACCAGTCACCCGACCGGTGGCGTGTACGGGTAGTTCGAGTTTCAGTCGATCTCTCGAGCACTTTGCACGACACCACACGGACGATCGAGATTAATTGATTTTCTCGATCGGCCACCTTGTCTCCTCTTTGCGGTCGTGTGTTCCGGGTTTGCTCTATCCACCTGTGCCCAACATGGTGAAGGACACCGCCGGGTCGAGCCACTCCACTGCTCGGAGTTCGCTCAATTTCCCGGAGAACCCGCGGGTCGATTCCATCTCGGAGCAATCCGTTCACACCGATGAACGTACGGTTCAGGTAGACAGAGACGACTCCTCCGCGGAAGGGACGCGTGATCTTTCCTCGTCTACCAAACCGACGGACGCACGACCGCGGCGTCCCAAGGCTGATAGGCAAGCGGCCACCATTTCAAAATGCCTTTCATTTGATCTGCCTGCAAAGTCTAAGGGCAAAGCTCCCCTCAAGGTGCTGCCCAAAAAGTCTAAGGGCAAGGCTCCCCTCAAGGGGCCCTGCCGAGCAAAGACTAGCCAACGGAATTCGCCCTCCCCCACCCCTTCTCCATCGGCCAGCTTGCCCTCTAGCCTACGGACTCGCTCGGAGACTTCTAACTATCATGCTGAGTCACGCGAATCTCGGCCCCCGGGGCACCTTGCCGAGCCGCGGACCAGCACGGGTGACGGATCTGGGATGGAATCACCATCCGTCACTCGCCTTGATGAGTCACGTATCTCCTTTTCCCCCCAAGTTGATACGTCCACTCATAGCGCTCGGCCCCACCGGGCACGGGTGCAGCCAACACCTGAGCTCGATGAGCGCTTCGACTCCGGAAGCAGCCTTATGGTCACCCCGACGCACGACCTCGGTGGTGTCCATAATCCTGGGCGTGCGGGCACGCCGCGCCATGGGCCCGGCCGTGCCCATGCACAAGGACGGTCGACCTACCCCGATCGAACGTCACCTTCTTCCCTAGGGGTATTGGACGTTGGGGAACCGACCTTTTCGGATCCCCATTTGGGCAACGTCCGCGGTCCCGCTCCTCCGGGGGGAGGATCTACCAGCGGGACCAAGGGTAACCTGACATATTCCTCCAGGGGGAGGAACACGGGACCGCATCCTGACCAATCCGCACTTTCGCGGGTTGGGGGCTCGACTTCCGCATCCTCCTCCATACCATTATGGCCCTCCCAGGCCCATTCCAAGGACGTGTATGGTACAGTGCACGGACCTGGACGGGGACGACAGGCCACGGCCTCTCAAGACCCCCCCAACAGTGATTCAGGTTACCCGGGTCCCCGGGGATTCTCTGCCTACACCCCAGGGCCGCCACAGCCCGTTTACCTCCCCGGGGACCGGTGGCTCTATGCCCCCGAGAGAGACCAGTGGCTTAACGCCAACACCCAGTACGACCAGCTATATGGTCGAATGTGGCACCCGGCCTCACTTGCCTGGGTCGACCTTGGTCTCCCTCCTCGGGAGCTGTCCGATCGGCAGGACGATGTCCCGGCCGCCGATTATAGGGCCACCGGGGACTCACTACAGGCACCCCTCGACTTACCTCCTGATGACGGGTGCTATGAACCCTCTCAGGACCAGTACCTCCCTGAGGCGGACGATGAGGAAGAACTAGCCTCCACCTCATTGTACGATGTCCGCACGATAGAACGGTGGCGACCAGACCTCGTTAGGAGGGAGGCCGCACCCGCTGAAGAAGTTCTCTCCCTCTCCCATTTCGCCGGTCCCCCCCCGGCCCAGAGATCTAGACCAAAGATCGTTGCCCCCCAATCCCTCGCCTCAATTTGGGAAGGCCCAGCAACTCGCGCCAGGGGTGCGCACGCCATCCCTCCACCAGGACAGGGACCCCTCTCGGCCCCACATGCAGCCCAGGTCGGTTTCCTCCTCGGGGACCGCAAGAACCCCTCAGTCTCCTCCTTGTTTACGGACAATCCCGTGACCAGGGAGATGGGCATTTCCCAGTCGGACCGTCGGTTGATCCCCCACCTGCCCCCCCCTACTTCCGGCACCATCTCATTTAAGAACCTGAAGGAATGGGACCGAGTAGCCAGGATGGGCATCCTCCACACCACGGCGGGACACACCTACTTGGGCATGCTCCTTCAGCGAGCGGAGGCTCTATGGCCGGAGGATGATGGTGCCATCCCAGTACCGGGGGACTCGGGCTCTGAGGAGCACCAAGAGCCTGACCCTCGCTTGTTCAGCGATCCTTTCATGCGACACTTAGTTAACAGGATTTCGCATCACCTTTCGGCTGCGGCGGACAGCGCAGCCAGAAGCCACTTCAACTGCTTGTTGGTCGCGAGAGATGCCGTGCTGGCGCGGACCTCTCTCTCCCCGACGCTTAAGGCAGCCCTGCGATGCATCCCGGGCCAGGACCAGTCGCTCTTTGGCGACTACTCGGCTGACGTCATAGCCCAAGCAGTTGAGGAACGCAAGCAGGCTGTGTCCTTTGCGCCCAGGCCACCGCCACGCCCTGCTAGACCCCCACTTCGTTCCTTCCCCAGGCACAGACCCTATCCCAGGCAATCGCCTTCCCGCACCGCACGGCCCGCCAAGCGACCTAATCTTCTCCCAAGGCCTAAGCCAAAACCCCATCAGCAAAATTTTCGGTTCGGCCAACAGTCACGCTCCCGGAGCTGACTAGGGAGACAGCCCGAGGTGGACTTAGATCAGGTAGCACCCCCCCTCGCCCTATCCCCCTCCCACCAGCCCAGACCCTCGCCCCCCGGGCGGGCAGCCTCTCCCGGCATGCCCACCAGTGGAGACGTATGCGCCTCAACCCCTGGATAGTGGCGGTGCTACAGGAAGGGTTTCGCCTTCCTTGGGCCCACGAGCGTCCCCCCCTCATGCTATCTCCCCCTCCCTCCCCCAACGAACCCTCCCCCGCCAAAGCAGAAGCTCTTCGCACGGAAGTCCAAGAGCTCCTCAAGAAAGGGGCCATCGCGGAGGTTTCCTACCCAAACCCCGGCTTCTACTCTCACCTCTTTGTGATCCCAAAAGCCTCGGGAGGATGGAGGCCCATTCTAGATCTTTCGCCCCTCAACAAGTTCCTCAGGCCCACCAAGTTCAAGATGGAGACCCCCACCCAGATCCGAGACTCCATCCATCATCTCGACTGGGCCACATCCATAGACCTGAAGGACGCCTACTTTCAGATCCTGATTCACCCGGTCCACAGACGATTCCTACGGTTCGTCTGGCAGGGCCGAGTGTTCCAGTTCAGGGCCCTCCCTTTCGGCCTATCACTGGCACCCTTCCTCTTCACGAAGGTTGTCAAGGAGATGGCCTCCCTAGCCAGGCAGGAAGACATCCGCCTCCTAGTGTATCTGGACGACTGGCTCATCTTGGCCCCCTCCCGGGCCCAGTGCCAAGCCCACACCACCCGCCTCCTGAGTCTGTGCTCCACACTGGGGTTTGTCACAAACCCCAACAAGTGCGAACTCACTCCCAGCCAGAGGTTCTCCTTCCTGGGAATGAGTTTCGACACAATCTCCATGATAGTCTCCCCGACCCCGGAGAGGTCTGCACGCATAGTGGACCTCATCTCCCGCCTGTCACAGACACCCCACACCTCGGCCAGAACCCTGTCCTCCCTCCTAGGAATGATGGAGTCCCTGTCTCCCCTCATTCCCCTGGGGCGGGTCCCCAAACGCCAACTTCAGAGGGAGTTCCGCCGACGTTGGTCACAGACCTCCGACCGCTGGGACCAGGTCATTCCCCTCGGACACTGGTTCATTTCGGCGACGGAGGAGTGGCTCACTCCAGCCACTCTCTCCACCGGGGTCCCCATCTCCCTCCCAACCCAACCACTGGAACTTTATACAGACGCCTCCAACTTGGGCTGGGGGGCCCACGTGGAGGAGAGTCACGCCTCGGGGGAGTGGGACTCACAAACTGCACGCCTCCACATCAACATCTTGGAGCTGGAAGCGGTCAGGCTAGCCCTTCTCCAATTCCAACACAAGGTCGCGCACCGACTTGTTCTCCTCCTCACGGACAATACGTCGGTAGCTTGCTATGTCAACAAAGGGGGAGGGGCCCGCTCCATAGGCCTCTCCCTCAGGACAGAGGCCCTCCTTCGCTGGTGTCACGCGCGGGGAATCACCCTCCGCGCGAGACACATAGCAGGGAAACGCAACATCCTGGCGGATTCCCTCAGCAGGTCGAAGTCTCTCCTCCACACGGAGTGGACCCTCAACAGACATACCCTGTCGGGGGTATGGGAGCATTGGTTTGTGCCCATGATCGACCTGTTTGCCACCAGGTTCAACCATCGCCTGCCCCTGTACGTCTCCCCCGTTCCAGATCCCCAGGCGTATGCAGTCGACGCACTATCCCTCCCCTGGACGGGCCTACTGGCATATGCCTTTCCCCCCTTCCCCATCCTACACAAGGTGATCAGGAAGGCGAGGCTGGAAAGACCCAGGCTGATCCTCGTAACGCCATGGTGGCCGACCCAGTCTTGGTTCCCGGACCTCAAGTCCCTCACCCACGTTCCCCCCCTCCGGCTCAGCCCTCGCTGGGACATGCTGAGACAACCCCGGTCAGGTCTTCCTCACTCCAATCCCAACATGCTTCGCCTACACGCGTGGCTTCTATGCCAGCCCAACTGCGAACATCTGCAGCTACCCCCCACTCGGACAGACCCCAGTCCGTCCTAGACACACTAGCCGGGGCAGGGGCCTCTCAGGGATTACGGGACTTAACCTCGGCATCTCGCAGAGCCAGCACCGAGTCCCTCTACAACTACCGTTGGGAGAGATGGATAGCCTGGTGCTCAGATAACTCTGTTCCCCATGACTGCCCCTCCAACATCCAAATAGGAAATTTCCTCTCCCACCTATCCTCTTCCCTTAAGCTGTCGGCTAGCTCCATTCGGGGCTACAGATCAGCTATCTGCACCACCATTCGTCAACTCGGGGGCCCTTCTTTTGACAATGACTTTCTGCTCAGAGAGGTGTCTAGAGGAGTTGCTCTACGGGAAGCCCAGTCCCCTAGGCGCATCCCCCTCTGGGACCTTTTTACGGTCCTCGATGCCCTCAGAAAACCCCCTTTTGAACCCATTGCTTCTATTCCTTTTGACCTCCTCTCCCTTAAGACCACCTTTCTCCTCGCCCTGGCCTCGGCCAGAAGACGAAGTGAGATTCACGCCCTCAGCGGTGACCCCAGAGATATCGCCTTCCACAGGGACGGCTCAGTCTCTCTCAAGTTCCTTCCGGAGTTCTTGGCAAAGAATCAAGAACCGGGCACCCCCTCTCCCTTCCTCGTCATCCGTTCCCTGACGGACATCTTGGGAAAGGGAGAAAAAGATGGAGACATGGACCTTTGCCCCTCCAGGTGTCTCAGGTACTACTGGGAACGCACACGCCCCAGGCGCTCCTCCCAGAGACGACTCCTTATCTCCCTCAACCCCAACAATACTAGAGATATCTCGGCGGGAACTATCTCCAGGTGGCTCTCCAAGACGGTGAGATCTACCTACGCTCAGGCGTACAAGGATCTCCCTGTCCTATCACCCAGGGCCCACGAGGTCAGAGCACTGGCCACTTCCACAGCGTTCCAGTACTCTGTCCCCGTGCGCCACCTGCTGGAGGCAGCCTGCTGGCGTTCGGAAAATCCCTTCATTAATTTTTACCTGAGGGATATCCGCATGACCAGAGCTGATGGGTCTAAGGGGATTTCCTTTGTGGCGGCCAATGCAGCCATATCGGTCAACCCCAAGAACCACTAGGGCGCTCGCCCTCCTCCGATTCCTTTAAATTCTGCTATGGTCTGACATGGTAAAGTATATGACGCCAAAATGGGGAGTTTGTGTTATACTCCCTGTTTGGCTAGTATACTTACCATGTCAGACTCTAATTCCCTCCCTACCTTCCCCTCTGGCGCCAAGGTTCTCGGGGTTACCATACACCAGGCCTCGCTGAATGACGTATAGGAAGTTGACACTGGCTTCTTCCGGGGCCGGAAGTGGGGTGACATCACGTGACTGTCTTATGACTGCATTGGCCACGGAAAAAATTCGGCCTGACAGAGCTGGCTAACTGCCGTTGAATGCTATGGTCTGACATGGTAAGTATACTAGCCAAACAGGGAGTATAACACAAACTCCCCATTTCTGTGACCTTTAATGCCATCCTCCAATGGTAACCAGCCACCACTGAACACTGCCAAGGTCATATTGCAGCTGTTCATTGTCTCCTCAGGTAAATGGCCTCATGACAACCCAGTGTTATTTGTTCCATGTCGGGCTGCAATGCAGGATCAGCAACAGAATGTACCCAAGTTTGGCTGTGTGTGAGAAGGCTGGAATTAACATGACAGGAAGTGCTTCCGCATAGGGGGTACCAAAGAAGAGACAGCAAACATTGAAAAATAAAGAAAAGGAATAAGTAAAAAAAAAAAAAAAAATTGAACCTCCAATTTATGAGATGCAAAGCAATTTTTAATGTGTGAGTGGAACGGCTTGAGCAGGTAGGGGGAAGCGAGAGGAGGGAGGGGACTATTTTTATTTCACTTTATTACATGTTGTATGATTTTCTATAGCTCCACTTATTTACCATTACATTATTTTTTTTTTCTGTTTTTGTTGATTACTGCACCAGCTCTGTTCCTCCTGTGTTCAGATGCCGTCCAATGCTCAGTTCGGGAGCTATCGGCTACGCATTGAGGGCAGTCTGGACCGCGAAGCGACGGGCGCCATCTTCGTCAATGAGACAGACATTGAGTTTAGCTCCAAGCAAGCCTCATTGTTCATACAGATGAGCCAGCCAATCTATCGACAGGGTCAAACAGGTCAGTATGCAAATCAGTGTCATGTGACCACAAAGATATGTTTGGATGTTTTCTTTGTCGAGTGAACCTGCTTGTGAAAATTGATAGGATGTTGTTATGATCAAAGAGGAAATCAGGATCTAGTGATGATAGAAATTCATGAAGTGATCGGCAAAACCAGCATAATCCTCAAAATTTGTCTGGCACCGTCTTTACAGAACTTAAACAAAACACTGTTTAAGAGGACATATACAGTAATAACAAAAAAATTTAAGCAGTATCAACAGGCCTACGCTACCCTCTTGAAATGCACACAAATCAACAATTAGTATTGAGTGTAATAGTAAATAAATTGGTAAAAATGAATTGGTTTACCAATGAATAACCATGTGTATAATGACATTGCTAATGCAAGCATTAAAGTGTTTGTTTTTTCTTAAGTGAGTTTTATGCGGAAGTGAACAAGATTATTATTCATGGTGTTATAGAGCTTACAGCACCCTTGGACATCATTTCATGTGTTTATGAGTTAAAAAAAAAATGTTAACTGAAAAAATGAAAGCAAGGACTGCCTGGAAACTGACTTTTGTATACATTGGAAATGATTTTGTTGCAGTGCATTTTCGGATTGTTCCTATTAAGCCGGACTTGATGCCTAACTACGGCAGTATGACCATATATGTGGATGTGAGTTACTGCATGTCAAGATATTTGCATGTGCACATCTATATGTGGTGTGTGTGTGTGTGTGTGGTGTGATGTGTGTGTTGTGTGTGTGTGTGTTTATTTAAATTTTCAACAGATTCTATTGTTTGTGTTGTGTGCACATGTGTACACTTTTATGCGTGGGTTTGCATGCAGACTTTCAGATTGGAAGAATGTGTATTGTGAAAGCAGGCGAACATTACATTTATGATGTCAGGGAGATTTTTATTGGAAAGGTAAGTGTAGATAAGTTTTACATGGTATCTGCAGGCTGTATAACCATTTGACTTTTGAACACAGTAAAACGAAAGATGTATAGGATGAATGAGATTTCGTGTGACTGAAATGTGACCCAGAAAAAAAACATACATGTCAATGTTTTGCGCGTAGCAGACTTCCTGACATTGACTTTTCACCCTGTGTTTCAGGACCCCACAGGCATTCCAGTGCGTCGATGGCTGGGCCTTCAGACCAATGCCGGAGGTATGTGGCATGAACTCTGCTGTTCCTCTCATTCCTACATCGCCCCTTTATGCGCAGCCAATCAATCAGTGGCTGAAAAAGTAGACTGGCTAGGATGCTGGTCACAGGCTGAACAGGGAAGTTATTGATGCTGTACTGGCAGACTTTGAGCTGTGTACTTGTTCTGTTGTCGGGGGTTGTACTCCATGAATCTCTTCAACCTTCCTGAGTTTGGAAAAGTCTGGTAGGTTTGGAATCCTTGTGAACAGCGAAGATGGTTGTCGTCTTTGAGGAAACCTGGTTCATCTTTGAAAACCAATATTGGTCATGAGTCATGACTGTTGGTGGTGGGGGTGAGTGGGGAAGAATCATTCAAGTTAATTTTTCTGTTGATGTATAAAGAGATTGGGTATAAAAAAAATCTTAATGAAATCTGTTTGAATTAATGCATTTGGTAAGGAGCTGGTAGGCCCAGTGGATAATGCATTATTCTCTTGGTGCAAGGGTCCTGGGTTCAGTCCCCAAGTAGACAGCCTAATTCATCTGTGCGGATGACACCCTCCTCCTAGTTCTAGGTTCCGAAGTGAATGTATGCTTTTTTTTAATTAAGAGAAAAAAACCAAAACAAACGATATTGAGAAACTTGGTCATATTTTTAATTCTATCCACTTCACCCTTTATCGAACAATAGGTCGTAGGATGTAGAAGAGAATCCTAAAACACGGGTCTACTGAAATTAAAGTTTTGCTCATATCAGGAAGGAATATGCAAATAACGTAATGTATATGTGGAAGTTCGATAAGGTATTACACAAAGTTTTGTCATGTGTGTAAACCAGATGGCACATAGGAGTGTTAGAATACATTCACTTCAACTGTGTGTGATACAAAATAAGAATGTCATGAATGTATTTCATTCCTTATGTCTGTTCATCATCTGTCTCTCTGCATCCCAGTTTGTAGACTGTACTGTGGGTGATTGCAGGCTTGGTCAGCCAGTCCTTTGAATTGTCAGACCAGCCCAACTTTGGCGTCTGGAACATCCGTGTAGATGCTTTTGTGAGTATGGATCTGACTTTTTTTTTCTAATGTTGTGCTTGTTTAGAATCCTTTCCACACTTGTTGCATGTTTAGGGAAACTGTTGAGCACATAAATGTAGAGAGTGCCATACTATAGAAATCAGGACATTTGCCGCTCACAGAGTAGCCAGTATCGCACTGGTTAGGTGTGCTTTTAGGAATGCTGCAGTGCATTTTGGGCATAAGTTTGTTATTATAGGAGTGTTTTCAAACGTTACCGCATTCCACCCTCTCCAGTCAGAGAAGGTGCATTTGAAAAATGGAACAGTCAATCATGAAAAATGGTGCCTTAATTTTCAGATGTTACCGGCTTTCCTTTGTGCAAGTCACATTTTCTGTTGTTTTTTTCTTTTCTTTCCCATATTATCGGATATTAGCAAGGAGCACCGGGTTTTTCTTTTCAAATGGAGTGTAATGATTATCATTGCTATTTGAAGGGGGATGATTTTACCATGGTTCGCTTTGTTCTAATTGATTTTGTTTTCAAAAGAGAAGTGAGACCAGCAGATTGATTGTTTACATGACATACTTTGGTTTCAGGGACACACCTACAGACAACCCTTCCACGTGGAAGACTTTTGTAAGTGTGTGTGTGTATGTGTGTGTGTGTGTGTATAGGAAATCTTAAATATTCTATTGCGATAGATATGCCTTAATAAACAGTGATAGAAAATGAACTTGTGGGAGATATGGGAAAAAAAGCAGTCGATGAAAAATTAGATTGATTTCTGAAATGAATCACTGGAAGAATTAGGCAATGATGAGCTGGCTAGAAAGTCCATCATTGCTGTGTATATGATCCTCTGTTCATTAAATCTCTCCTGAACTTTTTTCGTACATTTTTTCTTACCTTGCAGTATGAACTGCGAAAACTGATTGTTAGAAAGCCAGGTTGTTTGTTTGTTTCTTTTTTAGATAATAGAATACAACCTTTAATGCAGTTTTGGGGAATAGAGTTTATATTTAATGCTTTTTGTGGTTAGGCTTTATGCTGATGCTTATTCTGTGAAACATGTTGCATGTCATAGGGGAGCCTCGTTTTGACGTCAACGTTACTGTTCCTCCATATTTGATGGAAAACGACACAGAGTACATTCGTGGGGTCATGCTGGCCAAGTGAGTTATTCCCCAGGAAAAGATGGAGCTGGTTATGTGTGTATGTTTGCCTTGTTCTGTTTCTAACAGTCTGTTGTTATATAAAATCTGAAAGGAAATGCTGATTTTTGCTGTCCAGCCTGTTGGAATTTATCTGAAGGGAAGACCAAAACTTCTTTGCTCTAACTATAAGGAAAAAAGAATGCGGATGATCCAGCTTTTCCCAGATGACATTATGATACAAATCACTGTAGAGTGCAGTCTTTCATTTTGTTTTATTTTATCTTTTGTTTTCAAAAATCAAAGATATGTTGCGTTTTTATTCAGTAAATAACATTTTAGGTATTGTTCACAGTACAAATACCATTTCAACATTTTGACAGCCACACAAGCGGGCGTCCATGCAAGGGCAATGCCACCATCACAGTGTTCTTCCGTCCACGTGAGGCGATCTGGAATGCCACAGAGGGCTGGAAGAAACCCTACCTGCGAAACATGATGCCTCACCGAAACCCTAACCTGGGCCCCCCGGAGTACAAACCCATGGCTGATATTCCTGTTATGGACTACTACATGTTTCTGGAGTATGACTACTGGTTTGTGGACTATGTGAGTGGGGGGTTTCTTTTTTTAATGTGTGCATTTTCAGAATGAGTGGTTTTGCTAATTGCATGGATGGTTGTCTAGTTGAAAAGATTTTTTGAACTATGTAAGTAGTTTGCACAGGAAAGTGTCTCAGAGCTTGTGCAGTTTTGAACACCGTCTATATAGAATTAGGATTTATATTTTGCTGTTTTTGTAAAAACGTGTTACTGGACTGTGGCTGTTAGCTTTTAGGTTTTGTTGTAAGTTTTACAAGAATTCTGTCACCCAAGCTGGGCTTGAAAAGTGAGGCATAGAGGTTTTGGTTAGAAACAGAAGGTTTTTTGTTTTAAATCTGGTCCTTGAGCAAAGTGCAAAGTAACATGGTGCAAAAGATACCAATGGCAGATAGTGATGGTGTTGTGTCAACAGGGTGATTCAAACAGAAAGGGTCAATGTGAAAAGGGGGGGGGGGGGGTGCTGCCACATGGGCAACGACACCCCCCCCCCACCACCGAGGCAGTCACATGCCTCCTCCATACCTTCAATTGTGCCACGAAGATAAAATCTGTGAAAGGTTGTCAAAGTTTTGAGCGACAAATGTTGGGTCACTGCAATGCTCCACCAGAGGTGCAGTCGGTGGAGAGAGCAACGCACTTCATGTGCTCTCATATCCCCTCAGGGGGAAAGTGGTTTCTGCCCATAGAAGTAGCCCTGATGAATTCTCTGCCTAAGCAAAGAGCATATCATCTGAGGTTTTACAGTGGTGTTTTTTTCCCCCGACTACGACATGGAAGAAAAAGCTTTGGGGGCTTGATTCTGTTCTCTGAAGGTACCTCTTCAGCACTCCAGCTGGCCAGTCAACCAGCTCCACCATTGATCTTCTGGGCTTGGATTGAATGATAAACAACCAACAGAGGCAAGGTTTGGGCTAAGAAAGAACGGCATGTAGAAGTCATGACCGAGACATCATCATGCCACTTCCGGAACCATGGAAGTTTAAATGGGGGTTTGTGAAAATTCATGAGTGCCAAAAATGAAGTCTGAAACAGAGAGCATAGAGAGGCATGTTCCTCGACCAAAAAGGAAAAGGAGAAAACTGAGCTAGTTCAAATTTGTATTGATGAAAAGAATCCATCATTGGCGTTTACTCTTGCTGGCAAACTGGGAAGAGAGGTAAGATTTGCTCCCTGATCTCCCCCTTTTTTTTTTTGAGGGGGGGGGGAGTGAAGGGAGGGGGGGTCGTGATGATATGGCCATGTTCCATGTGGGGATAAAGCATTCATTTGGACAGTTGGTTATAATGAAAATATATTCAGTCAAAAATAAGGAAGTTGGAATCATAAGATTGTGTTGGTAACTTTTACGTCCAGCTATACCCTGTGCACTTTTTTAACAACAACAAAAATTAGGTTATTTTGAAAATAGTTTGTGCATATATGTCTGTCTCTACGTTATTAAGAAAGGGATGGTGTATGTGTGTGAGAGGGGAATACAAGGTGTAAGTATGATGGATAGAGAAATTGATTTCTGAATGAACTAAGCAGTCCAAACATAGTTGGAAGACAAATGATGCTGAAGAGATTTCCTTGCAGTATGATGGCCGAATCGACTTTGAATACCCCAAAGAGAGACTGAAGGCACTGGCACGGCGGTCAGGAGAGTACGGAGAGCTGGTGAACAGTGGTGTCTATTTTTGGCTGAATGTCACCGACTGGTACTCCGGTATGAATCGCACAGGATGGGCAGGTACCATAATCGCCAGCTCTGACATCATCCTGAAGTGGGTAGGCGAACCTGTGAGGACGTTCAAACCTCGCTCTACTATGAAGATTCAGGTGAGTGTGAAGTGAAGCTGAGCAAGGCTAACCGAGGTATCTGTGTGTGTGAGTCTATGCATATATGTCTGTCTGTGTGTTAAGAGAAGGGTAGTGTGAGTGAGAGAGGGGAACGTAGGGTGTAAATATGATGGACAGTAAAATTCATTTCTGGATGATTATTTCATCAGATTTTGATTAATAAACAACTTTAAACGTTTGATCTGCCTTTTGAATTTGTTCAGTTTCTGTAATGTGAAATTTGTTCATTTTGTCAAATGTCTCTGCAATGTAAGGTTAATTTGATGATGATTTTTTTTGTTTTGTTTTTTTTGTTATTCAGTCAATCAGCATATGTTATGTGTGGATATGTGGTATATCAGGTGTTTTATTGTAGGTTCATGCTGTAGTGCTGTGATATGTTAATGTGAAATATATATGATATCTAAATGATAACATCTTCAAAATCCACCTTTTCCAAAGTGAATTTTTAGTGTGGCGTTTCACATGTTAGGAATGCTAATGTATCAGAACAGCCCTGGTCCTACTTTTCTATGATAAAGAAAAAAGAACATGAAAAAGTGGGTATAAAGCATTTGTTCGGACAAGTAGGTATGAGAAAAAGAAAAAATCTGAATTGACATGTGTATGTGGCTGGTACTGCAGGCATGTGAGCATGGAGTGTGTGTGGTTATTGTTTTGTGTACATGCTGTAGTGGATTATGGTAATGGTCTGGGTGAGGTGACTAAATGTGTGTGTACGTGTACATGAAATCCATCATGTTTGTCCTCTCAGTGATGGAGGGTGGTATGTTTGAAAGTGAACTTCATGCTAGAAGTAGTGGATTCTTGATCACCGACTTCCTCTTCAAGTTGATGACAATCATTAATGTTTCCTGTAATGGACCTGTTTTCTTAGTTACCAGTTAGCTGTCTGCAGTCTGTTTTAAAGTGACTGAAATGCAAAATATTCATTGGTGGCATGCATGTGAGCAGAATCCTTTCTAAAGGGTTGTGTGAATGAATGACTTGTGAATTGACTTCAGCGCGGTGACAGCCCTGATATGGCCCTTTGCGGTCAGCTGGGCTATAAGCAACATTACCTTACCTTCCCCTGCTTCATTACTGTTAGTTTGTTGTTATTACTGTTGCCATTTCCCAACCAAAAGGGAGAAATGGATTATGATAACAGAAATGATTCTTGACTGCTGATCTTCTTTTTCACAACTAAAAACTATATTTGAGGATGTTCTGAAAATTTACAATAGAAGAGAAAAACAACACAAATGTGACCATTTTGGCTATTGACAGTCTTAAGGACTGACAACTTCTGTTTTTTTCTATTGTAAATTTTCAGGACATATCCTCAGATATAGTTTTTATTGGAGGAATGGATGTTCGTCGTCTTTCCATCAGGTGGCCATCATGAGGGCGGACGGGACGCCAGTGAGGGACCCCAAGGCCAGGGTGACGCTAAGGGAGACGATCAGCTCCACCATCAGCGGCGAGAGCACCAGCAGCCCTCAGACACGATCCCCAGTCAATGGCATTGTTGAGTTCGAGACCTACTTGAACTCAGAGGCCCAGCTGCTCAAACTGAGGGTGAGGACACAGTGGGATGTTGTGCAGACACAGTGGTGTGGCATTACAACATGAGTCACTTTTCATAATGTTGTACAGACACAGTGGTGTGGCATTACAACATTGAGTCACTTTTCATAATGTTGTACAGACACAGTGGTGTGGCATTACAACACTGAGTCACTTTTCATAATGCTGTACAGACACAGTGGTGTAGCATTACAACATGAGGCACTTTTCATAATGTTGTACAGACACAGTGGTGTGGCATTACAACACTGAGGCACTTTTCATAATGCTTGTACAGACACAGTGGTGTAGCATTACAACACTGAGGCACTTTTCATAATGTTGTACAGACACAGTGGTGTGGCATTACAACACTGAGTCACTTTTCATAATGTTGTACAGACACGGTGGTGTAGCATTACAACACTGAGGCACTTTTTATAATGTTGTACAGACACGGTGGTGTAGCATTACAACACTGAGGCACTTTTCATAGTGTTGTATAAACTCAGTGGTATAGCATTACAACTCTGAGTCACTTTTCATAATGTTGTATAAACACAGTGGTATAGCATTACAACACTGACTCACTTAACATAACCTTTTAAATGTAATATAGTTTTGAACTTGCTTGACCTCTATGGTGGAGTGCTCTAACTACACACATTGACCTGTATGGTGGAGTACTCTAGCTATACACATTGACCTCTATGGTGGAGTGCTCTAGTTATACACATTGACTTCTATGGTTGAGCGTTCTAGCTACACACATTGACCTCTATGGTGGAGTACTCTAGCTATACACATTGACCTCTATGGTCGAGTGCTCTAACTACACACATTGACCTCAATGGTGGAGTGCTCTAGCTATACACATTGACCTCTATGGTGGAGTACTGTAGCTATACACATTGATCTCTATGGTGGAGTGCTCTAACTACACACATTGACCTCTGTGGTGGAGTACTCTAGCTATACACATTGACCTCTATGGTGGAGTGCTCTAGCTATACACATTGACTTCTATGGTTGAGCGTTCTAGTTATATCTCTATGGTTGAGTGCTAAGCAAACAAGAGCAAAGCCACTTTACCATAGACCCTCTTTCAGATCTGAACATCAAGAGAGGAAGTGGCTGCACATTCAGACTTAAGGGAAGAGCAAGAAACATCACCAACCAAACAAACATTGGTATAATCTCAAGGCTAACACCGCGAAGACTCCTCAAGATTGGGGCAAACTCATACTGGGCCTTTCCAATATCAGACACAAATGATCAAACACATGTCAACTGAGATAAGACCTTGAATCTCTCAAGGCCACCAGCGTATACTGTAGACTTGTGTGCGCTGGTGTGTGTTCATCAGTGGAGTGATGCAGGCGTGTTAATTAGAGAGTCCACGGACATGAGTGTGCAAAAGCCTTGGAGTGTGAGAGTGAGTGAGTGAATATGTGGGTGTGTGTGCGTGTGTGTGGGGGGGGGGGGGGGGGGAGTTCGTATTGTTTTGTGTGTATGCGCATACACACATATGTTGTATTTGATGTTCTTGATCCTAAGTCATCTTCTGAACATTCATGCATGCAGTCACTACACACGCACACACACACACACATGCACACACACACACACACACACACACACATGTGCACATACGCACACGCACGCTCTCAGACACACACAAATGTACACATACACAAGTGCTCGCTCTACACACACACATATGCACATGCATGCATGTGCACATCCAAACCCACACGTGTGTACATACATGCATACACATGAACACGTACATGCATACACATGAACACACACATGCATACACACACGCACATGCGTACACGCCCACATACAAAAACACACACATATATGTACACATACATGTGCAGATATATGTGTATGCCCACACAAACCCACAAATCAAACGCACATGCACATGCACTTCTGCACACGCACACACACACGCATATACGCGCAGGCACACACATGCGCGCGCACACATATACGCGTGCACACACACACACACACACACCACACACACACACACACACACACACACACACACACACACACACACACACACACACACACACACTCATCCGCATGCGCACACACATGGGCCCATGCCATACATCCATACACACTCATGTGTACATTCACTACACACACATACATTTCAAAACAAAACAAAACAAAAAAACCAATGTTAGGTAGGCACTCAAGGTCTGACCAGTGCATTGGGCTAATGGGTAGGTCAGACATCTGCTCAGTCATAGCCACGAGACCCTCTTCTTCAGTTCTCTCATCTTGGTTGTTAATTCATTTATCCATACGCTTAAAATCATGTGCAGTGTTGTCTTAAAACTTAACAGATGTGGTATAGCGTATATGGACTAGTCCGCACGCAGTGACGCCTCTTTGATGAAACTGAAACTGAAGCTGCAGATATCACATTGACCTCTGTGGTCAAGTGCTTTAGCTATACACATTGACATCTATGGTTGAGTGCTCTAGCTATACACATTGACCTCTATGTTTGAGTGCTCTTGCTATACACATTGACCTCTATGGTCGAGTGCTCTAGCTATACACATTGACCTCTATGGTCAAGTGCTCTAGCTATATACATTGACCTCTACGATCGAGTACTCTAGCTATACATATTGTCCTGTGCAGTCGAGCGCTCTAGCAATACAGATTTGATTTGTCTAGACAGCATCTCTTTATTCTGTTAACCTTTTAACTGCTGTTGTGCCTGTTTCTGCCCATCCACCGCTGCCTGTTAAATTTTGATCTGCCTGTCAAGGGTGACCCTTCATTTCAATTCCATATGTCAGTTGTTTGGGAAGGCTTGAGTGTAAAGATGCTATGTTTTAAGTTGTGTCTGCCCTAGACCTAGTGACTGCCATTTGCAAAATGCTTTGGTTTTAGCAAAAAAAAGTTAAAAATATTTTGATAAAAACAGGATTGCAAAGCCTTTGCATGCAAAACAAAGAGTGGAACATTGTTATACTAAAGATGAGTTTAGGTGGCATTACAGTGAATTTACTTATGAAATATAAAGAATGCTGTGCAAACATTGTTGAAAAAAAAACCCAACATAAAAACATGGGCTTTGAATAATATTTCAAGTGAACTGATCTTATATTTTAGACATATATGGGAACATTATTTAGAGGATCCCAGAGAATGGCATCAATATAGGAAACTTGTCTTGGTTGATTGTGTGTGTGTGCATGCAGTCAGTGAAAGAATGCATTAGGTAAAAAGCATTAACGTGAAATTCTTTTATACGAGCCAAGTAGAGCTGCGTACTGTTCCCAACTATTTGAAAGTAGGCTAAAGGTACACATATCTTTTTCCATGTTGGAAGGATTCTTGATGAGAAGGATGTTTATCTGGTGATGCAGGCATCGTATATGAATGACCCAAGAACGGAGTCGATAGAGATGCGTGCCACCCGTTACTACTCCCCGTCCAACAGTTACATCACCATCATGACCTCAACCGACCATCCCAAGGTCTGTGACGTTTCATGTTCTGTGGTTAAGCAGGGAATCAACTTATTGTATATTTTCTTTGGATTTGATAGTTATATAACAGTTACAAGAGGGTTTGATTGGAAAGAATTGGTATTTTTTGACAGCATGATTTTTGTGCAAATTATTTTGTGACAGATCTGTATGGCAGACTGTTTTTCTCTGTAAGTACCACTTCAAACAGTAAGTGCTGTCAGTATTCACCTGAAAATTGGCAGCTGTTTGGAACTGCATCTTAGCTTTGTGTTGTTGGAGATATGTGTGCTTTACAAGTATGTTTGTAAACATGGTCAGTGAGCTAAAGTTGAAGATGTTTAATGTGATCAAAAATAACATAATTTTTTTTTTTTATTATTCAGTCGTAGGTTTGTATTTTTATGCTGAGAGTGCATGTTTGTCCCCATACTGATTGTGTGAGAATATGATTTCAGGTGAATGAGTACATGATCTTCCACATCAAGACCAGCACTTTTGTGCCTCGCATCTTCTACCAGGTGAGCCATGGTCATCTTCAAAACTTGCTGTTGTACGCTTGCTTAACCTTTTTATAAGATACTTTGTCACAAGGTGGTGTGATGTACTGTAAGCCGTGACAGATTAGTCTCCATGTTGGTGTGATGTACTGTAAGCCTTAACAGATTAGTCTCCATGTTGTTCAGTTACAATGCACCATGGAAATATTCTTTTGTCAGGTTGACCATTGTTGGCTGGTGGTCCCTTGGTAAGTCACTTATTCATGTTTCAAAAGAGCAAAGGTTGCTGGTTTCAGTCTCAGGTCGTGCATTATCTTTCCTCTCCAGTGTAAGATGTTAAGTTGTAGACAGGATGCATGGTCTTCAAATCTGTATGTAAAACAACCTCAGCAGCAAGGTGGGCTGTTCATTGCCAAACAGTGTATGGAGGAATGGAAGTAATGAGGGAAGAGAGAGGGTGGGGGACGGGGTGGAGGATCAGTTTTCATTAACAAATCATGCTTACCGAGGAAGAACATAGAAGAACACACAAATCTTTTGAAAAGAAAAAGAAAAAAAGAGTATCATGGGCTGTGATGATAAAACTATTTGGAAAAAAATCTGTGGACTGCAGTGGTTGCTGTTTCAAGTTGTGTGATAGGAACTCCTTCCTGTGTTCAACTGTCTAGTCATAACTTAGCTTCCACACTTGAGCTGAAGCACATATTGGTTATTTCTTCATACAAGCTTGTCTTAACTCAACTAGTTCACTTCCTTGAAATCGAATGTCTGCATTTGGCACCCACATGCACATGCATTAGTGTCTTAACAATCACATGCATTTTCTGTATTCAGATTCTGGAGATTTCTTTACAAATTCAAATTTCAAGACATTTACTTACATTTTAATGTATAGTATGACATATTTTGATGGGTGATTTTTGTGATCATTAGAAGTCATAACCCAATTCTGTTGAGAAAAATTATCACCACAATTGCCAAACTAGTAAAGAGTTACCACAGTTTTTATGGGCAACTGCCGATTGAGTAGTAGCAGTAATAATAGCAATGATAGTGAAAGAAACAGTTGGAAAAACACATAGTAGAGAGTATGTGTTGTGTTTCATGTTCTGCCGTTGGTCATGGCCTGGCACAATAATGCTGGATGTACACTTTTCAGGGAGTGTGTGTTGTGTTTGATATATGTTCTGTTGTTGATCAGGTCGTAGAACAATAGTTTCAGAAAAAGCATTTTTTAAGGAATGGCATTCTGTGTAAAGTTCTGCTGCTGTTCAGGTTGTGGCACAAGGCAACATCATCATCGGAGACGAACTGGAGATGACCTCCAAGCAGAAAACCTTTGCCGTCGCACTGTCCAGGGAGATGGTTCCCACGGCGCGGATTCTCGTCTTCTACCTGCGGCAGCCAGAGGAGCTGGTCACCGACATCCTTAACTTCTTTGTGAATGGGACACGTCAGAATCAGGTAGGTTGAATGGTGGATGTCTGATGATTGAAGATGTCTGATTTTGTTGTTGTTGTTATTGATGTGTTGTCTGTTTACTTTTTAAAACATTGTTCATTTTCACTGCCTTTGTTTTCTTGCTGTTCCGATGTGATTTCTATGGTCAGCTGTACTATAAACGATGTGGATGTGTGTGTTTCTTTTTTGTGTGCTTTTTTTTGCTTTTCTTTTCTTTTAATCATTGCATGATGTATTATCAGAGTTAAATATGGCTGTATGTATGTGCTCATGTGTGTGTGTGTTTGCATTTGCATGTGTGCTTGCTTATGTATGAGCATGCAGTTGTGGACTGTGTTTACGTTTGAGATCATGAATATTTTATACGATATCGGCCAGCATACCAGAGTGCACCTGCTTACTGCAATGCATGT
This sequence comes from Conus canariensis, assembly GCA_033310375.1. Taxonomy (NCBI): domain Eukaryota; kingdom Metazoa; phylum Mollusca; class Gastropoda; order Neogastropoda; family Conidae; genus Conus; species Conus canariensis. The sequence continues at coordinate 74,946,930 of CM065725.1, forward strand.
TTACATGAAGATATATGCTGTGACGTATCGTTCATCTCACCAGGATATGCGTGTGACAACAGGTGACACTGGGAATTAACCGAGGGAAGGACTTCACCCGAGACACAGTGGAATTCAATGCAGAGGCCGATCCTGGTTCCTATGTGGCTTTTAGCGGGATGCTGCTGGACCTGTACAACAGGGGACTGAACGATGGCATCACTGAGAACAAGGTGATCTCCCCTGATACCTCAGTACTGTAGAATAGCTTCCTCTGAAGTCAGAGTTTAACTGGATGGAGAGAACAGAGAGCTGGACGAAAAACACTGTTTGACAATAGCAAGTGTTTGAAGGGAGAGCATGTAAATTAGGCGAGTCTTTTATGGGACCTGACGAGTACAAAAAACTGATAGGGAAATTACAAGATCTTGAGCGGTTATTGCACATGCAGAGTATAACCATGATGTTGTCTTGGTGTGCCAAGTGGGAGCTTTGACCAAAAGCGACAATGACAAAGTGTATTAATTCTCACAGACAGAACAGCCGCTGATTGTGTCTGCTTCATCAACAGAATGCAATGGAAGCAACCACAGGCTCTGAAATATTGGAAAAAACAGGGAGAGGGTGTGAATTTGTGCCAAAGTATGCAGGTGGATCTGGTTTGACAGTAATTTTGTTGGAAGAACCCATTTTTACTGTAGTTGTTATATGATCAGATATTTCTGTACCCCTCAGTTGTGTACATGACGGCAAGTGAAAATGACACCCCCCACCCCCCCCACCCACACACACACACACACACACACACACACTGTTTTTAACAAAGAACTGGAAGATATGTACACATTTTTGGTAGAAAATACACTCATTCTTGTTGGAAAGTGCTCCAATAGCAAATTTTGGGGTGAACAGGTCTGGTGGTGTATTGGGGGAAATGTGACCATAGAACGAAAATAACTGTGACCATAGGACAGAGAGGAATATGATCTTGGTATGAAGGGGGATGTGACAGAGATGGAGAGCATGGGATGCAGGGGATGTGGTCATTGAAGATCAAGGGATATGGCCTTGATTACCTGACTTTCTGCATGCTTGTAGATGAAGCAGCTCAGGCATGTACATCGATCTGTGAAATTTATGTCAAAGTGTTGAAGAGCTGTTTGTGTTCTGTCAGATATGAAACTGAGATATGATAGGAATTTAATTCTAGCAAATAAAGGCAAAAGATATCTTTCATTCTTTTTGCTTCAAATTTCCACTGTCTTGGACCATGCAAAAATCTGTCAAAAATTTTCATTGGATTCTGTTGATCCAAAATTCTAGAAAAGAGTGTGAGTTTTGCGAGTATATCTTATATTTTCCATGGGGGTCCATGAGCAAATTGCGCTTTTGTAGTTGGTGGACAGTGTCACACACAAAGAAAATCAAGGACAAAATCTTACCCAAGCTGGCGATGAAGTATGTGCTATATACGTGCATTAGATTATGTTTAGTTAATGTATGAAAATGTTTCTTGTGTTGATATAAATAAATTCTTGTTCTGGTGAGAACATTTTGGATTTGTGGTTTGTGTATTGATAATAAAGACCTTTTTTTTTAAAGAATGTTCTTCTGTTTTTAGTTTTGTGCTGTAGAGTGCATTATCCTTTATCATCTTGATTTGCCTAATGTATAATAAGTTCTGGTGGATTTCAGTTGATTGACGAACTGGCGACCTATGACCTGCCTGCCAACGGCACAAACCGTCATCTGTGGCGCATCAGTGACACCGACTATGAATACAAGTTTTTCCACGGTTCAGACTACGGGGTCGATGCCAACACCAGTTTTAATGTGAGCTGCTCGGGGGTTCCTGTATGTTTTGGGTGTTCTGTATGTGTTGGGTGTTCTGTATGTGTAGGGTGTTCTGTATGTGTTGGGTGTTCTGTATGTGTAGGGTGTTCCGTATGTGTTGGGTGTTCTGTATGTGCTGGGTGTTCCGTATGTGTTGGGTGTTCTGTATGTGTTGGGTGTTCCGTATGTGTTGGGTGTTCCGTATGTGTTGGGTGTTCCGTATGTGTTGGGTGTTCTGTGTGTGTTGGGTGTTCCATATGTGTTGGGTGTTCTGTATGTGTAGGGTGTTCTGTATGTGTAGGATGTTCTGTATGTGTTCAGTGTTCCGTATGTGTTGGGTGTTTGGCGTCATATACTTTACCATGTCAGACCATAGCATTCAACGGCAGTTAGCCAGCTCTGTCAGGCCGAATTTTTTCCGTGGCCAATGCAGTCATAAGACAGTCACGTGATGTCACCCCACTTCCGGCCCCGGAAGAAGCCAGTGTCAACTTCCTATAAGTCATTCATCTTCGGCCTGCCGTCAAAGCAAGATAAGTCTTGTGCTCTGTCTCGCCTATACTTGCCTTTGTGTTAACTTTGCTGTGTTTTGTTCTATACTTGATTCAGTTGTGGCTTGCAAATGTGAGGCTCTTGGTGGGAGCGTATTTATCAAAAGATTTGTCTCTTTTACCGGCACTCTCGGGAGCGTATTTATTAAAAGATTTGTCTCTTTTACCGGCACTCCCGCGACTTTGTTACTCGCGATCGTCGGCACCGCTCGCCGGTCGTGTTCCCCCACCATATTGCCGAGCCTCGGGTTCAGCACGCATTTTGTGCTGGTTCCGGCTTGCACTAGACCCTGAGTATTTTTGCCGTGTGAGGCTCTTGGTGGGAGCGTATTTATTAAAAGATTTGTCTCTTTTACCGGCACTCTCGGGAGCGTATTTATTAAAGATTTGTCTCTTTTACCGGCACTCTCGCGACTTTGTTACTCGCGATCGTCGGCACCGCTCGCCGGTCGTGTTCCCCCACCATATTGCCGAGCCTCGGGTTCAGCACGCATTTTGTGCTGGTTCCGCTTATTAAGGTTTAGGGCTCAATAACTATCACACCTGTACTCTTTACCCTTCACAGGTAGAACGTGTTCGAGTAAGGGTGTGTGACACTGATCTGCTTATTAAGATTTAGTGCCCAAGAACTATCACACCTATACACAGTGATACTCCACGTGTAGAGATTGCTATTAATAGCCATACCAGTCACACGACCGGTGGCGTGTACGGGTAGTTCGAGTTTTCAGTCGATCTCTCAAGCACTTTGCACGACACCACACGGACGATCGAGATTAATTGATTTTCTCGATCGGCCACCTTGTCTCCTCTTTGCGGTCGTGTGTTCCGGGTTTGCTCTATCCACCTGTGCCCAACATGGTGAAGGACACCGCCGGGTCGAGCCACTCCACTGCTCGGAGTTCGCTCAATTTCCCGGAGAACCCGCGGGTCGATTCCATCTCGGAGCAATCCGTTCGCACTGATGAACGTACGGTTCGGGTAGACAGAGACGACTTCTCCGCGGAAGGGACGCGTGATCTTCCTCGTCTACCAAACCGACGGACGCACGACCGCGGCGTCCCAAGGCTGATAGGCAAGCGGCCACCATTTCAAAATGCCTTTCATTTGATCTGCCTGCTAGTCTAAGGGCAAAGCTCCCCTCAAGGTGCTGCCCAGAAAGTCTAATGGCAAGGCTCCCCTCAAGGGGCCCGGCCGAGCAAAGACTAGCCAACGGAATTCGCCCTCCCCCACCCCTTCTCCATCGGCCAGCTTGCCCTCTAGCCTACGGACTCGCTCGGAGACTTCTAACTATCATGCTGAGTCACGCGAATCTCGGCCCCCGGGGCACCTTGCCGAGCCGCGGACCAGCACGGGTGACGGATCTGGGATGGAATCACCATCCGTCACTCGCCTTGATGAGTCACGTATCTCTTTTTCCCCCCAAATTGATACGTGCACTCATAGCGCTCGGCCCCACCGGGCACAGGTGCAGCCAACACCTGAGCTCGAGGAGCGCTTCGACTCCGGAAGCAGCCTTATGGTCACCCCGACGCCCGACCTCGGTGGTGTCCATAATCCTGGGCGTGCGGGCACGCCGCGCCATGGGCCCGGCCGTGCCCATGCACAAGGACGGTCGACCTACCCCGATCGAACGTCACCTTCTTCCCTAGGGGTATTGGACGTTGGGGAACCGACCTTTCGGATCCCCATTTGGGCAACGTCCGCGGTCCCGCTCCTCCGGGGGGAGGATCTACCAGCGGGACCAAGGGTAACCTGACATATTCCTCCAGGGGGAGGAACACGGGACCGCATCCTGACCAATCCGCACTTTCGCGGGTTGGGGGCTCGACTTCCGCATCCTCCTCCATACCATTATGGCCCTCCCAGGCCCATTCCAAGGACGTGTATGGTGCAGTGCACGGACCTGGACGGGGACGACAGGCCACGGCCTCTCAAGCCCCCCCCCAACAGTGATTCAGGTTACCCGGGTCCCCGGGGACTTTCTGCCTACAAGAAGAAGAGGGTCTCGTGGCTACGACTCGGCGGATGTCTGACCTACGCATTCGCCCAACGCGCTGGTCAGACCTTGAGTGCGGCCTACCTACCATGGTTTTTCCCCAGGGCCGCCACAGCCCGTTTACCTCCCCGGGGACCGGTGGCTCTATGCCCCCGAGAGAGACCAGTGGCTTAACGCCAACACCCAGCACGACCAGCTACATGGTCGAATGTGGCACCCGGCCTCACTTACCTGGGTCGACCTTGGTCTCCCTCCTCGGGCGCTGTCCTATCGGCAGGACGATGTCCCGGCCGCCGATTATAGGGCCACCGGGGACACACTACAGGCACCCCTCGACTTACCTCCTGAAGACGGGTGCTATGAACCCTCTCAGGACCAGTACCTCCCTGAGGCGGACGATGACGAGGAGCTAGCCCCCACCTCATTGTACGATGTCCGCACGATAGAACGGTGGCGACCAGACCTCGTTAGGAGGGAGGCCGCACCCGCTGACGAATTTCTCTCCCTCTCCCCCGGCCCAGAGATCTAGACCAATCTACCCAAGAACCCCTCAGTCGCCTCCTTGTTTACGGACAATCCCGTGACCAGGGAGATGGGCATTTCCCAGTCGGACCGTCGGTTGATCCCCCACCTGCCCCCCCCTACTTCCGGCGCCATCTCCTTTAAGAACCTAAAGGAATGGGTCCGAGTAGCCAGGATGGGCATCCTCCACACCACGGCGGGACACACCTACTTGGACATGCCCCTTCAGCGAGCGGAGGCTCTATGGCCGGAGGACGATGGTGCCATCCCAGTACCGGGGGACCCGGGCTCTGAGGCGCACCAAGAGCCTGACCCTCGCTTGTTCAGCGATCCTTTCATGCGACACCTAGTTAACAGGATTTCGCATCACCTTTCGGCTGCGGCGGACAGCGCAGCCAGAAGCCACTTCAACTGCTTGTTGGTCGCGAGAGAGGCCGTGCTGGCGCGGACCTCTCTCTCCCCGACGCTTAAGGCAGCCCTACGATGCATCCCGGGCCAGGTCCAGTCGCTCTTTGGCGACTACTCGGCTGACGTCATAGCACAAGCAGTTGAGGAACGCAAGCAGGCTGTGTCCTTTGCGCCCAGGCCACCGCCACGCCCTGCTAGACCCCCACTTCGTTCCTTCCCCAGGCACAGACCCTATCCCAGACAATCGCCTTCCCGCACCGCACGGCCCGCCAAGCGACCTAATCTTCTCCCAAGGCCTAAGCCAAAACCCCATCAGCAAAATTTTCGGTTAGGCCAACAGTCACGCTCCCGGAGCTGACTAGGGAGACAGCCCGAGGGGGACTTAGATCAGGTAGCACCCCCCCTCGCCCTATCCCCCACCCACCAGCCCAGACCCTCGCCCCCCCTGGCGGGCAGCCTCTCCCGGCATGCCCACCAGTGGAGACGCATACGCCTCACCCCTGGATAGTGGCGGTGCTACAGGAAGGGTTTCGCCTTCCTTGGGCCCACGAGCGTCCCCCCCCTCATGCTATCTCCCCCTCCCTCCCCCAACGAACCCTCCCCCGCCAAAGCAGAAGCTCTTCGCACGGAAGTCCAAGACCTCCTCAAAAGAGGGGCCATCTCGGAGATTTCCCACCCAAACCCCGGCTTCTACTCTTTGTGATCCCAAAAGCCTCGGGAGGATGGAGGCCCATTCTAGATCTTTCGCCCCTCAACAAGTTCCTCAGGCCCACCAAGTTCAAGATGGAGACCCCCACCCAGATCCGAGACTCCATCCATCATCGCGACTGGGCCACATCCGTAGACCTGAAGGACGCCTATTTTTCAGATCCTGATTCACCCGGCCCACAGACGATTCCTACGGTTCGTCTGGCAGACCCCGGAGAGGCCTGCACGCATAGTGGACCTCATCTCCTGCCTGTCACAGGCACCCCACACCTCGGCCAGAACCCTGTCCTCCCTCCTAGGAATGATGGAGTCCCTGTCTCCCCTCATTCCCCTGCGGCGGGTCCCCAAACGCCAACTTCAGAGGGAGTTCCGCCGACGTTTGTCACAGACCTCCGACCGCTGGGACCAGGTCATTCCCCTCGGACACTGGTTCATTTCGGCGACGGAGGAGCGGCTCACTCCAGCCACTCTCTCCACCGGGGTCCCCATCTCCCTCCCAACCCAACCCAACCACTGGAACTTTATACAGACGCCTCCAACTTGGGCTGGGGGGCCCACGTGGAGGACAGTCACGCCTCGGGGAGTGGGAGCTGGAAGCGGTCAGGCTAGCCCTTCTCCAGCTCCAGCACAAGGTCGCGCACCGACTTGTTCTCCTCCTCACGGACAATACGTCGGTAGCTTGCTATGTCAACAAAGGGGGAGAGGCCCGCTCCATAGGCCTCTCCCTCAGAACAGAGGCCCTCCTTCGCTGGTGTCGCGCAACCATTGGTTTGTGCCCATGATCGACCTGTTTGCCACCAGCTTCAACCATCACCTGCCCCTGTACGTCTCTCCCGTTCCAGATCCCCAGGCGGATGCAGTCGACGCACTATCCCTCCCCGGGACGGGCCTACTGGCGTATGCCTTTCCCCCCTTCCCCATCCTACACAAGGTGATCAGGAAGGCAAGGCTGGAAAGACCCAGGCTGATCCTCGTAACGCCATGGTGGCCGACCCAGTCTTGGTTCCCGGACCCCAAGTCCCTCACCCACGTTCCCCCCCTCCGGCTCAGCCCTCGCTGGGACATGCTGAGACAACCCCGGTCAGGTCTTCCTCACTCCAATCCCAAGATGCTTCGCCTACACGCGTGGCTTCTATGCCAGCCCAACTGCGAACATCTGCATCTACCCCCCACTCGGAGAGACCCCAGTCCGTCCTAGACACACTAGCCGGGGCAGGGGCCTCTCAGGGATTACGGGACTTCGCCTCGGCATCTCGCAGAGCCAGCACCGAATCCCTCTACAACTACCGTTGGGAGAGATGGATAACCTGGTGCTCAGATAACTCTGTTCCCCATTACTGCCCCTCCAACATCCAAATAGGAAATTTCCTCTCCCACCTATCCTCTTCCCTTAAGCTGTCGGCTGGCTCCATTCGGGGCTACAGATCAGCTATCTGCACTACCATTCGTCAACTGGGGGGCCCTTCTTTTGACAATGACTTTCTCCTCAGAGAGGTGTCTAGAGGAGTTGCTCTACGGGAAGCTCAGTCCCCTAGGCGCATTCCCCTCTGGGACCTTTTTACGGTCCTCGATGCCCTCAGAAAAACCCCTTTTGAACCCATTGCTTCTATTCCTTTTGACCTCCTCTCCTTTAAGACCACCTTTCTCCTCGCCCTGGCCTCGGCCAGAAGACGAAGTGCGATTCACGCCCTCAGCGGTGACCCCACAGATATCGCCTTCCACAGGGACGGCTCAGTCTCTCTCAAGTTCCTTCCG